>CM077163.1:235530296-235733865 GCA_039583875.1 Platanthera guangdongensis
CCTGTAAATCTATAAATAGTGGATATATGAAAAACATAAACCAAGGATTCATTTCAGTTCTATTCTTCTTTTCGTTATTTTCTTTCCTGTTTTCTCTCATACTACCACATAGGCAGACTAAATTTTCCCGCATATGCCGGACAAAAGAACCCGAAGATTGGCTGAGTTTGTTGTTGCAAACTTGCAAAAAAGAAGAGTAATTTTATGTGCAAATCCATATTGGTTACGTGCAAACCGCAAAACTTTAGGTACACTTATATAAAATTGATTTGTACTTAACAAAATTAGCATGCTATCTAAAATTGGTTTGCACTTAACACCAAAGATTGTTCTTCTACAAAAAAAAATTTGAAATTGATAAGAAGTATTAAAAATTTGGAAAAGAGTAGTTATTATCTGATACTTCCAAAACAAGCTAAGACAAAGATCCCTAAAGATGTGGGTCTGGAAATTAAAAAAAAGTAAAAAAAAAATTCAAATCAAATAAAACGGTGCAATTCTGAATTTTTCTTTGTTAGATGAAGCAATTTCCAATTCTTCTAAAGAAAAAGTAGCATCACTGATAATCTGGAACAGCTCAAAATTGCTGTTCAAGGAAGTTAGCGATTGAATGAAAAAAACTTCATTCCTCCTCTTCCTCCGCCTCAAGGAAACGCAGGTGTTTCCCCTCCGGCACCGGCAAGCCTTTGAGCAGCATCACACTAGGAGATAAAGCCTTTCTGGAGGCAACAATCTCCTCCTCTCCTTCAATCTCATCATAGCTGTTGTATATAAACCTTGTATGCTTCCCCGTGAACTCGGGCAGCTTCAACACCTTGTCTTCAACTGTAATCTTCTTCATTCCCTCGCATAGTTCATCCAAGTAGTCTCCTTCTTCTTCTTCTTCTTCTTCTTGTTTGTCTCCATCTCCTTCTTCCTCTACTTCTTCAAATTCTTCCGAGTCATCTTCTTCATGGTCGGTGTAGGCGCTGGCATTGGCCTGGATGGACCAGTTCTCATCACAGGAGGAGCAGACAACGGTTCCTTGGTTTATTATCACTGATGAAGATGCATTGGAGGAAACGTCGGAAACTTCAGGCTTGTTTGGCGAATCAAACAGCAAGGCTCTGTTGATCACACTCTCTTGAAACCCGACAGATTCCTCGTGCTTCACAGAATCAGCAACCTGGTTTATTTATTTCAATCAAAGTGAGAATTCAAAGGTAACACCAACATTTGCACAAGGGGAGTAGAATTTTCTACCAAAAATTAATTATTAGGTAGATCTGGTAAAGAAATTTACCATCGGGAGATCAACGGAAGCCTCCTCCTTTCCCCCATTCTTCACTTGACAAATGGTGGAAATCTGGGGAGTATTTGCCGGAGTTGGAGCTGCCAGCAACCCAGGAGAAACGGGAAGAATTCCCAAACATGGAAAGAAAGGAGCAGAGAGCCTGTTTGAGAGCTTGTTAACGAGCTCTGCTTCCTCCTCGACCTTCTCCAACAGAATCTTCACCTGTCCACGAAGAAGAGCTTCTCCGGACCCCGGCGTCCTCTTAGGTAGAGCTGCATACTTTATTGCAGAAGAAAGGGGCGTCTTTTCTGTCGCAACGCCATTAATGGGGGAGTCGTTTGTGATATCCTGAAGCACAGCCCTGTCGTGGTTCCCTTTGTTTCTTGATCTCGATGATGGTGCCTCCTCCTGCTTAGCTTTCTCTGCGAGTGGAAGAAAATCCGTGTGAAGAGTTGTATTTACAGAGAAGCAAGATATACAAAATAAAGAAGGAGATTGAAAGATGGAGCTGTTTACGAGATACAGAGCCAGATTGCGATCTTGTGATCCTTCTAGTGGACGAAGGAGTTTCCATTGCAGAAGAGAAGGAGAAGACGAAGACACGAAGCAGAGTTATGGCCTCGACGGAGCTCTTTCAGTCGAACACCTCAATAGAGACGAGCGGGGCAGCGAGACAAAGAGGCGGAGGCTGAGAAAGAAGAGGGTATGAAGAAGGGGGGCGCAACTATAGGGTTTTTTAAAGAATTTGAATAGTAGATCCAACGTTCATATGACCGTTGGACTCGCACACCGTATTCTATATTTGGTTTAATTGAAGCTTCCCTAAAGTAGCCGTTGTTACCGTATTGTTGTGACCGTGACTTTGGTGGATCCGACGGCCAGGAGGAGGTTTCATGCTTTGTTGGGTGCGAAAGTTGGTGCTAAGGCTCAGTTTGACGCGACTTATCATGATTTATTTGCTTCGCTGAGGTTGGATAAAAATGTAATTATCATATTAGAATCTTATGCCTCAAACTAGTTTCTTTTTCGTAACATTTATGATACCAAACATCATTTTATGAAAATGATGTTTTTTTTCAAATTCATCAGAGCAAATAAGATGTGTCAAACGCAGCCTTAATGTACACCGATCTGCCCCCCAGGCCCCCACCCCATAAAATCATCCCAAAAATAAGGGGAAAATAAGGGGAAAAGAATATTAACACATCTTTACGGCACAAGCTATCCATCCACTCACTGTAGGCGCAATTGTGTCAACATAAACAATTGTGGAAACTTTTTGCGCAATGTACATCGTACATATTTTGCTCGGTGCGGTGCACTGTGCTCTGTGTTGGATTTTTTTACGGCGATTCACATCATATGTGTGCGGCAAAATAAAGCTCAAGAAAATCTTAACTATAACATGGATCTTGCGATAATCATGAATCAAGAAGTAAAAAAACAACATATGTGTAGTACCTATACGGAATCGAGACTCGTCTCAATCGAGAAACTCCAAATGTTTCTTGTTGCTGAGAAATAGATATGCGTCTTTACTGGATTTCCACAATAACGGGAGAAACACCTCGCCATCATCGCACAAAGGCAGGTTGGTAGGAGAGATCGGAGTCTTCATCTCCACGAACTGCTGTAGAAGGGTTTGCTCAAGGCTCATGATAATCCACATAATCCTATCAAGTCTGAAATATGAATTATATAGTATCTCCAACGTAGAGCATAATCCTAGGACGACACGAACCCATAAACACGCTCCGAGTCGATCTCGGCACGTGCGGACATAACCTAATATATCTAACAATCTCCTCATATGTCCGTCGTGAACCCTGATTTGGGATAAAGGATGGTTTGTGCAATATTCAACCAAACGTGAATCATTCACAGCCGTGTGCAGCACCTGTTCACTCAAATTAGACTTAAGCACAAACAATATGCACGCATAAATAAAACAAAATCAGCTGCAACATAGAAATGTCTCAGATATAAAAAAGGCGCAGGTCCTATACGTCCAACGTCTCAAATCAGACAGAGATCATAAATTCCAAACAAACAAGTGCAAAAGAGTTAAACAATGCTCTAAATAGAGATAACAAAAATCAAAGAAATCTATTAAAGCTCAAACTGTCGTCATACATAAGATCATCATGATCCGGATCTCAGACTACCAGTGCTCCTCCTGAATATCATCCCCTATAATTTCAACAGAGAATTTCATTTTATAATGAATTCAATTCTTTGAAAATTTACACATATCTAGTTCTTTTATAAGAACTTAGTATTAATTCATTATTATTGGCTGGGAGGACACCTTCACAAAGAATTATAGATTGATCTCAAAATCTGTTATTTGTTTCCAAACGAAACAATTTACAGACTTCGAGACACCACAACTATATCTATGATCCTATATGGAATGTCATGGTTACTGTCCTTCTAAAGTTATTTGGAACTCATCAAATTTGGAATGAAACCAATTACCAAAAAAAGACCAATCAAGTCAGATCGTGTTATCAAGTTTGGAATAACAATTTCCTTCAGGGCAAAAATCGAATTTAGGTAAAGTTGTTAGCATCAAGTTTGGAATGAAACAACTTACCAGATCCGAACTCAGCAACCAAGAGTATCAACGGAGCACAACAGCTTGCTTTGACAAAATAAATCAAAAAAAATCAAAACGTTTGGACAAAGACTGAGATAAATCGTTTGATGTTGAACTAAGACCGAACTAAATCGCTTTTAGTCTCTTTCCCCCCACTGTTTCGATTAAATGGTCCTTGGACATTCCTTTCGTCAATGGATCAGCCAGGTTATCCTTTGAACGTATATTCCTTGTTCTTTCAGATAATTCAATAAGGCATGTCTTAGTCGTACATGTCTCCTCTTGGTATTATAGAAGACATTCTTAACGACTTGAACTGTTGCTTGATTATCACAATATAAGCTCAACGAGTTGACTTGTAACTTAGACAAGGGAATGTTTAAAATCAAGTTTCTGATCTAATCTGCCTCTTCACCAGCTGAAGCTAAGGCAAACAACTCGGCTTCCATAGACGACAATGCTATACAAGTCCGTCTTTTGGATTTCCAAGTGATAGCAGCACCACCCAAGGTAAATACATATCCACTGGTAGACTTGTTGTTCCCGAATTCTGAACACCACGAGACATCAGAATGTCCTTCCACAGTAGGTGGGTAACCAGTGTAATATAGATCATGATCTTTAATATCTCTTAGGTATCTCAACAGCCGGTCTGTGCAACCCCATATTCGCGAAAAGGGGCCCCAAATAAGGCGCAAGTCTTGCTACACGGTTTTAAGCTTTTTGAGAGTATTGCACTCTTGGGGGCCAATTTAGAGTCGACCTTTAGAATATAATAGTAGGGGGATGCAATATTTGCCTCCCCCTTGCCTCGATGTAAGGGGGCAGGTGCGGCGAGAGGTCGACTCAAGGGTCCCCGCAGGCCGCCCAGCCGCCTCAGCCCGCAGGCCGCCCAGCCGCCTCATCCCGCATGCTGCCCAGTCGCCTCAGCCTGCAGGCCGCCTAGCCGCTCAGCCCGCAGGCCGCCCAGCCGCCTCAGCCCGCAGGCCGCCCAGCCGCCTAGTTCCCCTAGCTCCGCAGGCCGCCCAGCCGCCTCAGCTCGCAGGGTGCCCGACCCCAGCTCGCCCAGCCCCAGCTCGCTTGGCCCCAGCTCGCCCGGCCCCAGCTCGCCCGGCTTCAGTCCGCCCGACCCCAGCTCGCCCGGTCCCACCTCGCCCGGCTTCAGTCCTCCTGGCCCCAGCTCGCCCGACCCCAGCTCGTCCGACTTCAGTCCGCCCGGCCCCAGCTCGCCCAACCCCAGCTCGCCCGGCTTCAGTCCGCTCGGCCCCAGCTCGTCCGGCCCCAGCTCGCTTGGCTTCAGTCCGCATAGCCCCAGCTCGCCCGGCTTCAGTCCGCCCGGCCCCAGCTCGCCCGGCTTCAGCTCGCCCGGCCCCAGCTCACCCGGCTTCAGCTCACCTAGTCGTCGAGCCTGCCAGGTCGCCACTCGCAGGCCGCCTGTTCGCCCAGCCCGCCCCTCGCTTCTTGCCTAACAGCCAGCTCGCCTGGCTCGAGGATCTGCCCTTGGTGTACTGCGATTAGCTGCTTAGAACAGCGGGATTTGACTGTTGGCAGACCAGCCCTGGGGTGTTTTCAGTAATTTCAGAGCAGTGGAGGTTGGTTATTTGCATGTCATTCTCAGAAAACTATAAATAGACCCTTAGGGGTGCCTTGGAGAGCATCACTTCTTCATCCTCTTTCTTCATCCTCCAAGGAACCTAGCTCAACATTTGCTAGGGAGGGGGAGATCACCAAGATCTTCCAGGTGTGAGGTGAGACCTTCACGATAGAGCCGAGGGTCTGTTTCTAGTTTCCTGATCCTTTGGTCTGTGACATTCGTCTGAGTGCAGTAAGTGTGAGATCACCCCTTTCAAGGCACCCCGAACTCCACAGAGACCGATTTCTCGGTTTCAACATCTTGGTGCGGTGAGCGTGGAGAGTGACCAGCATAGAAGATCTCAGGAGAGTGTCATGGCTGGAGATCAGGGAGGTAGCGATGACTCCCGCGAGACCCCCAACCCAGGACCCTTTGTGGGAAGGGAAGAGTTCATGGCGTCCATCCAATGCATCGTGGAGATGCTGCGAAGTATTGCTCCTCGAGGTAACTGCTCAACTCCCACCCCTCAGGACTTAGCTCTCAGGGGTCTTGGCGAGACTGTTCCTAGGGCTCTCGGCGAGCTATCTCCCAGGGACCTAGGCGAGATGAGCCCAGCAGGGGGAGAGGGAAGTGCACCCGGAAGACGGCCCAGGAAGGAGAGGATGGGAGAGGGGGTCGAGCGAG
Source organism: Platanthera guangdongensis (assembly GCA_039583875.1). NCBI lineage: Eukaryota > Viridiplantae > Streptophyta > Magnoliopsida > Asparagales > Orchidaceae > Platanthera > Platanthera guangdongensis. Next base: position 235,536,426 of record CM077163.1, read on the forward strand.
ACCTCATCGGTCGGGAATTGTTCCCCAGCACGGCGAGTGCTAGACCTCCAGGCGAGCAGGTCGTGCGAGTAGAGGTTGCGAGACCACCACTCAGGGGGTCACCCTTCAGCGAGTTGATCATATCAGCTCTCGTTCCCGAGGGGTTCAGAGAACCCGACACGGCTTACTATACCGGGAAGGATGACCCCCGTCCAACACCTGCAGTGGTTTGAGGATGTCGTCTCCATCAGGCTGATGACGGATGCCTTCAAGTGTCGCCTCTTCACGATCACGTTGAAAGACAAGGTAAGGGGTTATTTGCATCAACTCCCACCGAGATCGATCTATGGGTTCGAGGACTTGAGCCGGAGTTTTCAGCTTCTCTTCTCCACCTCCAAGAAGAGGAAGAAGAGTCATAAGTCCATCTTCCTGATAAGGCAGGGGGCCGAGGAGTCGCCGACCCATTACGTTGACAGGTTCCAAGAGGAGATCCTGGATATCCAGGAGATGTCGGGGTATGCCCTCCAGATGGCGTTCACAGTGGGTTTGCGCGAGGGATTCTTCAAGATGAGCCTGACCCGAAAGGCCCCCCTTTCCTTCGTGGAGCTGATGGAAATGGAGGCAGAGGAGATAGCAACTGAGGCGGCCAGCCCGACATTTGTCAAGAAGTTGGCAAGATTGACAGAGGCAGAGTCAAAGGAGCAAGGTGGCTCGAGGCATCAGGAGGGAAGAAGGAGAGAAGAGCAGAGAACTCAGGGGTTCCAAGGGCCTCAGGAAGGTCCGAAGCCAGGTTGGAGGCAACAGGGAGGGCCCGTTCAGGGTCCATGAAGAGGTCCCGTCCAGGGTGGGGGGAACTTTTATGGAGGCCAAGGGAGGTTCAACTTCTAGAGACAAGCCCCTAGGAAGCTCCTACCCCCACCGCAGCAAACCATGGAGATAGGAAGAAGCGGAAGAGCTAACAAGAGAATTCACCCAGCCCGTCGAACGAGGGAAGGAAGAGTGTTGCCGTACTGTAACTTCCACCAGGTAGAAGGTCATGCCACAACTACCTGCCCCGAATTCCTGGAAGTGAGAGAGGCGAGAGCCCCAACCCATCAGTAACCGCCGGTATGTATTGAAGACATCCTACCCAGAGAAGGGGGAGATGATGCGTGTGAGGACCGGGTCGACATATGAACCCGAGGAGGTATATGAGTGATCCACGGTGTGGTGGGAATTGAGGCCACTCGAAGGGCAAGCCTCCATGTCATGTACCGTCGGAGCGTCGCTTCAACATCCCAGACCCCGCCCCCAGAGGAAAGGATCACCTTCTTAATGAAGGACATGCCAGATCACGAGGATCCGTTCTGCGATGCACTGGTCATCCAGACAGTCATCAAAGGCTATACTGTCTCCCGGATCTCGGTCGACAACGGGAGCTCGGTTAACGTCGTTTTCAAGAAGGCATTTGACAGGATGAAGGTGGTACCAAGGAGGGTGTTTGCCTCTGACGGACCCCTGTTCGGATTTTCAGGGGAAAGAAAGGAGGTAGAAGGTGGAGTCGGACTCCAGGTGAAGTGGGGGGGGGGGGACTCAAGGAACTGCCGGTTCGTTATTGTTGACGCGTCGAGCAGTTATAACGCCATCTTCAGAAGGCCCCTCATCAGCGCCTTCCGTTGTGTGCCTTCGTCTTTCCACCCGTGCCTCAAGTTCAACTCAGGAGGGGTCCAAGTCAGGATCAGGGGAGACCCCAGGATGGCAAAGCAGTGCTACGTCACGGCTGTCAACACCATCTCCTGGCTAGCCAAGACAGAAGAGATGGAGAAGATCATGGAGAGCCTAAGCAAGATAGAGGTATCAGAGGAGGTGAATGATGGCCATCGTGCGCAAGCAGCCTAAGGGAGCCTTGTCTTGGTAAGGTCTTTTATCTTTCTTATTCTTGTAATGAGCTCTACCCCTGACCAGCTGAGTCGGGAGGTCATGTATCTTAAAATTTTCCTCGTTTGAGGATGTAGAATTTAGTATGGTATGAATGGCATGCCTAGTCCCACCCCCGAGAGAATCTCCTCATTCAGGCTCTCATTAGCTGGTTAGGTCGAATGTGCCTCAGGGAGAGCAAGTCCCACCCCCGAGAGGATCTCCTCATCCAGGCTCTCACTAGGTGGTTGGGTCGAATGTGCCTCGGGGAGAGAAAGTCCCACCCCTGAGAGGATATCCTCATCCATGATCTCATTAGTTGGTTGGGTCGAATGTGCCTCGGGGAGAGCAAGTCCCACCCCCGAGAGGATCTCCTCATCCAGGCTCTCACTAGCTGGTTGGGTCGAATGTGCCTCGGGGAGAGCAAGTCCCACCACCGAGAGGATCTCCTCATCCAGGCTCTCACTAGCTAGTTGGGTCGAATGTGCCTCGGGGAGAGCAAGTCCCACCCCCGAGAGGATCTCCTCATCCAGACTCTCACTAGCTGGTTGGGTCGAATGTGCCTCGGGAAGAGCAAGTCCCACCCCGAGAGAATCTCCTTATCTAGGCTCTCACTAGCTGGTTGGGACGAATGTACCTCAGGGAGAGCAAGTCCCACCCCCGAAAGGATCTCCTCATCCAGGCTCTCACTAGCTGGTTGGGTCGAATGTGCCTCGGGAAGAGCAAGTCCCACCCCCGAGAGGATCTCCTCATCCAAGCTCTCACTAGCTGGTTGGGTCGAATGTGCCTCGGGGAGAGCAACTCCCACCACCGAGTGGATCTCCTCATCCAGGCTCTCACTAGCTGGTTGGGTAGAATATACCTCGAGAAGAGTAAGTCCCACCCCCGAGAGGATCTCCTCATCCAGGCTCTCACTAGCTGGTTGGGTCGAATGTGCCTCAGGGAGAGCAAGTCCCACCCCCAAGAGGATATCCTCATCCAGGCTCTCACTAGATGGTTGGGTCAAATGTGCCTCGGGAAGAGCAAGTCCTACCCCCGAGAGGATCTCCTCATCCAGGCTCTCACTAGCTGGTTGAGTTGAATGTGCCTCGGGGAGAGCAAGTCCCACCCCCGAGAGGATCTCCTCATCCAGGTTCTCACTAGCTGGATGAGTCGAATGTGCCTCGGGAAGAGCAAGTCCCACCCCGAGAGGATCTCCTCATCCAGGCTCTCATTAGCTGGTTGGGTCTAATTTGCCTCGGGGAGAGCAAATCCCACCCCCAAGAGGATCTCCTCATCCAGGCTCTAACTAGCTGGTTGGGTCAAATGTGCCTCGGGGAGAGCAAGTCCCACCCCGAGAGGATCTTCTCATCCAGGCTCTCACTAGCTAGTTGGGTCGAATGTGCCTCGGGGAGAGCAAGTCCCACCCCCGAGACTGTCTCGTTACCCAGGCTCCCATTAGCTAGCTTGACAGTTAACCCCTCGGCGAGACCAAGTATTTTCGACTCCAAGAGCGCTACACTCATCGAGTATGTTGGGTTGGATGTTTCTTTCCGAGCGTGGAACTCACTCGAAAAGAGCGGGTGTACAACCCCGTGTCCGGCGAGCGGGCCCCGCCGGAGAGGTTGAGCAGAGCGGCAGAAGGGCTGGCCCGCTCCCGCCCATTTCAGGCGAGCGAGCCGGCAGGCGAGCGAGCGGGTCGCACAAGGAATCCTTGTCCAAAGCAGATTAGCCCGGCGACCCGTGATTGGCGAGTCGATCAAGGTCGCGACGATCACCGGCCAACCCGCACGCGACCTGGCTGCCGGTCCGCCCGGCAGAAGACGGACAGCTCGCCCATATCGTCTCGCGCTCGCCCAGGGAGGATAGGCGAGCCGCGAGGCCAGGCCGCGCCCGCCTCCTGCGGGGGAACTGGAGGCGAGCTGACCCCCAGGGGTGCGAATAGCTACTCAGAACAGCGGAGCCCCGCTGTTGGCAGACCAGGTTGGACTGCGCATAGCTGTTCAGAACAGCGGAGTTTGGCTGTTGGCAGACCCAGCCAGGGGCCTTTAGGTATTTCCAGGTCAGTCCTCTTGGTTATTGGCAGTTCAAATTCTGAAAATCTATAAATAAGACCCAAGGGGTACCTCAGAAGGGAGGCTTTTCAGGACCTCCTTGCTCTCATTTTCAAGCGTTCTCTGAGGGTACCTTAGCTCGGCTCTTGGCTAAGGAGGGGAAGCGCTTAGAGATCTTCCAGGTTTGTGGTGGGACCTCCCTGCCGAGCCCTTGGGTCTGTTCTCTCTTATCTCTTCCGTTGTTTTTCTTACAGGAGCAAAGTAGGCGCGAGACCACCCCTTCCCCAAGGGTCGAACTCCACGAGAGGTCGGGTTTCCGGTTTCAACATTTTGGTGCGGTGAGCGTGAATCGAACTCGTGTTCGCACTAATCGTCTCAGCTCGGAGGCTACGACCTTACTTCCAGGCGCACTCGATCCGAGTGGTGACTGACCATCCTCTCCGCAACATCTTCGAGGGGGTGGAGCACTCAGGCCGGCTGGCCAAGTGGTCGGTGGAGCTAAGCGAGTTCGATGTCTCCTTCGTTCCGCGGCTCTCGATCAAAGCTCAGGCGATGGCCGACTTCCTGGCCGACTACGTGGTAGAAGTAGCAGAGGAGGAGCTCACTTGCCCGACTCCTTGGAAGGTGAGGGTGGATGGAGCCTCAGGAAGGCATTCACTCGGGATAGGAGTGGTTCTGGAGAGCCCTCAAGGGACTCAGATTGAGCAGACGGTGGTGGTGCATTTCCCCATTACCAACAACCAGGCCGAGTACGAAGCAGTGATAGCGGGGCTGCGCCTGGCCAGAGAGCTGGGGGTGCTGGATGTGGAGGTCCTAACCGACTCCATGGTGGTGGCTTCCCAGATCAACGGGGAGTTCGAAGCAAGGGAGCCCACTTTGCAATTATACTTGGCCAAAGCAAAGGGGGTCATATGGACCTTCCAGACCTTCTCCATCCGACACGTGCCAAGGGGAGAGAATGAACAGGCCGACCAACTGGCGAAGCACGGCCCCCGAGCAGGGGGCACCATCACCGACCTGTTCCGCCCCTCCATCGAAGAAGGAGAGCTCATGGAGATCGATCAGCAGCCTTCGTGGATGGACCCAGTGATAGTTTTCCTCTCCACGGGAGAGTATCCGGAGGGGATGGACAGGAAGAAGCTAAGGCACAAGTCAGCTTACTACCTCCTTAAGGACGGGCAGCTGTACCGGAAGACCCTCTCCGGGATGTTGGCTCGCTGCGTAGCCGAGGGTGAGGCGCAGAGGATCCTGGAGGAAGTCCACTCCGGGGAGTGCGGAAGTCATTCCGGGAGTCGGACCCTGGAAGGAAGGATAGTCAGGCAAGGGTATTTCTGGCCCACCGTGGGCCGAGACGCCGCGGAATTCGCAAGGAGATGTCATAAGTGCCAGCTGTTTGCCCCCCTCCAGCTGCAGCCAGCCCAACAACTCAAGAGTATCACGGCCCCCTGGCCCTTCGCAATCTGGGGAATGGATTTGGTTGGACCGTTCCCCCAGGCCAGCGGTCAGAGAAGGTTCCTCCTGGTAATGATCGACTACTTCTCAAAGTGGATGGAGGTGAAGGCGTTGGCCAAGGTGACCTCCCAAGTGATCAGGAACTTCGTCTGGGGGGAGATCATCTGTCGCCACGGGATGCCACAAGCCATCGTCACCGATAACGGACCCCAGTTCGCCAGTGCCGAGTTCACCAGCTTCTGCGAGCAGCTTGGAATCGACCTCAGGTTCGCCTCGGTCCACCACCCCAGGAGCAACGGGCAGGTGGAGGCGGCGAACAAGATCATCGTCAATCTCCTCAAGAAGAAGGTGGAAAACTTGAGGGGGAGCTGGGTGGAGCAGCTCCCCGCCGTTCTTTGGGCCCTTAGAACCACCCCAAACACGGTCACGGGGGAGACCCCCTTCAAGCTCTCCCATGGGTGCGAGGCGGTGCTCCCCATAGAATTTGAGGTCCAAACGCCGCGAGTCGGAACGGCCAGGGAGGGCCGAGAGAAATGGCAAGCCGAGAACGGGGAGGGGCTGAGACTCTCCCTTGACATGGTAGAAGAGTTGAGGGATCTTTCGGCCATCCGACAGGAGGAGGTCAAAAGGAGGATGGCAAAATACTTTGACAAGCATGTCAGGGTCAGGCAGTTCGCAGACGGGGACCTGGTGCTGAAGAAGGTGGACGCGGCAGGGAGATCAGCATCCGTAGCTAAACTCAACCCCAGCTGGGAGGGGCCATTCATTGTGAAGGAAGCTTTGAGGTCAGGGGGCTATCGGCTCCAAAATGTAGAGGGCGAGGCCCTGAGTCTCACCTGGAGTGGAGACGACTTGAAGAGGTTTTTTCCCTAAGCTCCTGTAGGCGACGCGATTTGTTATAATGAAGTCTTTCTTCTCTTCCCCCCCAGGATTGTCATGTCTAGCTTGCTCAGAAAATTGGAATGTGTTTGGACCCCGAGAAGATCCCGCTGCCAGGCTCCCACCTAGCTGGCAGGGCCGGAAGTCACTCGGTGTCATCCCTAGCCTCGAGAAGATCCCGCTGCCAGGCTTCCACCTAGCTGGCAGGGCCGGAAGTCACTCGATGGAATGTGTTTGGACCCCGAGAAGATCCCGCTGCCAGGCTCCCACCTAGCTGGCAGGGCCGGAAGTCACTCGGTGTCATCCCTAGCCTCGAGAAGATCCCGCTGCCAGGCTTCCACCTACCTGGCAGGGCCGGAAGTCACTCGATGGAATGTGTTTGGACCCCGAGAAGATCCCGCTGCCAGGCTCCCACCTAGCTGGCAGGGCCGGAAGTCACTCGGTGTCATCCCTAGCCTCGAGAAGATCCCGCTGCCAGGCTTCCACCTAGCTGGCAGGGCCGGAAGTCACTCGATGGAATGTGTTTGGACCCCGAGAAGATCCCGCTGCCAGGCTCCCACCTAGCTGACAGGGCCGAAAGTCACTCGGTGTCATCCCTAGCCTCGAGAAGATCCCGCTGCCAGGCTTCCACCTAGCTGGCAGGGCCGGAAGTCACTCGATGGAATGTGTTTGGACCCCGAGAAGATCCCGCTGCCAGGCTCCCACCTAGCTGGCAGGGCCGGAAGTCACTCGGTGTCATCCCTAGCCTCGAGAAGATCCCGCTGCCAGGCTTCCACCTAGCTGGCAGGGCCGGAAGTCACTCGATGGAATGTGTTTGGACCCCGAGAAGATCCCGCTGCCAGGCTCCCACCTAGCTGGCAGGGCCGGAAGTCACTCGGTGTCATCCCTAGCCCCGAGAAGATCCCGCTGCCAGGCTCCCACCTAGCTGGCAGGGCCGAAAGTCACTCGGTGTCATCCCTAGCCTCGAGAAGATCCCGCTGCCAGGCTCCCACCTCGCTGGCAGGGTCGGAAGTCACTCGATGGAACGGCTCAGTAGGCGATAACCTGCAACCCAGAACAAATCACGTTGCCGGACTCCCACCTAGCCGGCGAGGCCGGGAATTGCTCGAAAGGCATGAGCAGCAGGTCGGAATCACAAGAGTTAGTCGGAAAAAAGGGAGAAAGGGCCTAGCATAGCCCCACCCTCAAGCCCCAGGAAAGGCGGCCGAGTAAACGCAAAGGCCTGGGCGAGAGCCCGCAGGGAATTAGGCATACGGCCGAGGGACGAGCCGGTTCGCCTCGCTCGAGGGACGAACCGGCTCGCCTCGCTCGGCGGACGGGCAGCCGCCTCGTCTGAGCCGGGCCGCAGGGGCAGGTCGCGCCATCCGGCAATAACGGCGTTGGAAAAATAAGGCGGGCGAAGAGGGCGTTCATAAAAGGAACAACAGCTAAAAAATACGAAGTATAAGCGTAACTCGCGCGTACATCTCAGAACAGATTGATATACATGATAATGTTCATCTGAAAGAATAAATTACGAGAGTCTGGGGAAACGCGAGATCAGGGTTGAGAAATCCTAAATGGGCTGGAAGCCTTTGTCGCCAGGCTCCGGCACGGGGAGAAACAGCGCCGGCACCATGTCTTCCGCCGAGAGTCCCGCTGCCTCGCTCGTAAGCAGATCCGCGCGCCGCAGCGTTTGCATCGTGTATTTCGCTGCGCTGGCCGCGTTCTTCTGCATTAGCACTTCCAGGTCGTAGTCGGAGAGGTGCTCGCGCGGGCAGACCCTGCTGTCTGGAGGAGGGACAGCGGCGGCGGCCTCCAGCTCGCGTACCCGCGCCTCCAACGCCGCCTTCTCTTGGCCAAAGGTGGCGATCTCGGCACCCATCCGGCTCGCCGTCGCCGCGTCCTGGGGAAAGGTATAAGAATAATCGTGATCTGTGCCCGCAAAAAAGGGGGAAGGGTAATTCAGGTTGAGCACGTACCACCCCGCCCAGGTACTGCGCGAGGGTCTCCTCGGCAGCGTCGGCTCGCCCCCTGTGAAGGTCCGCGTCCGCCTGAGCGAGCTTTCGGGCCACTTCCTTCTCATCCGCCATCTTTTGGATGGACGCGGCGTTCCGCTCCACCTGGGTGCAGCGCCTCCCCACCATGTGAGCCAGCTTCAGACCGCGCAGCTGGGCACGCGCGCTCTCATGAATCAGCACTCGCGTCTCCTCCTTGTCATAAATGGCGGCGTCTTCGCGCGAGTACAGGCCAAAGGAGAAGTTGTACGCCTCCCCGCCGATGGTATCCTGCTCCATCCAGCTCGGCAGCAGGGTCGAGATCATCGCGCGGTTCAACTCCTTTTCCCACGCCAGGAGCGGGATGCCGAGCTCGTCCCGGTACCTCTCGCCGTAGCCGAAGTTACGATGCCCTCTCGGCACCGGCTCCGCAGTAGCTTGAGACCCGCCCGGCGACGTGGAGGTGTCCGCCGCCCTGACCGGGGAGTCGCTGGTCGAAGCAACCAGCGGGGGCGAGGGGCCCTCAGTCGGCAGGACCGCGGGGGCCTTGCCCTTTCTTTGGCTCGCGGTGAGTTGTTGATCCACGGTCTTCGCCACCTTCGGCGGAGGGGCTGGCTGTCCGCCACCCGGCCGCTTCTTGGCCGGGACCGATGGGATGTCGCGCTGGGCGGCATCCGCAGCCTGCGCACGGGCGAGAACCCCGGGGGGAATGCGGGCGCTCTCATAAGGAGGATGAAGAGGGATGTCGCGCTCGCCTGACAGAAGGAAGGAGTGAGATAAAGGAAGAAAGGGGATAAGGTATAACAGTGGCGAGTGACAAACCTCCCCCCGGCGGGACAGCGACGAGGTCGTCAAGATGGCGGCGCAGGAACGCAACCTCAAAATTCTTCCCAGCGAAGAACGCGCACAGGTCAGCTTCGTGGCCGCCTAGGCTGGGGGGCCGGTAGCTCGCCTCGCTAAGTTGCACCGGCGAGAAGGGGACGTTGCCGAAGTCCCCTTTGACGAACAGGAATCTCTTGAGCCAATTGTGACTCTTGTTTACTGTCTCCCGCACCTTGAGGTGGGCGCTGGAGAAGTAGGCCGTCCCGTCTCGATTCGCCCGGAAGGAGAACAGCTTCCGGAACACGGCGAGGCTGAACTCCACTCGCTCCTCTCGCAGGAAGCAGGCGAACCCCACCATGACGGCGATGGAGTTCGGGGTCATCTGGCCCAGGACAACCCCGAAGTACTTCAACACCTGTCGCACCTCGGGCCAGAGGGGAAGTCGCAGGCCCACCTCAAAGTGAGCGAGAGGGATGGCAAGCTCGTCCCTAGACAAGTCGTTGATCTTCTCCCCATCCCCGGGCCGCCTCGCGGAAAAGCCCGGCGGAACGTGGTCGCCAAGGGCATCCAGGTACTCGCGCTCGGAGAGGACGACGCGAGGAAAATCGTGCTTGGAGAAGGTCCAAGCGCACTTGCTTCGGCCGTCCACGTCGCCGCCGCCTCCGCCTCCGCCCATTCCCATCGAGTCGCCGCCGAACGCGAGAAGAAGAGACAGAAGGCGAGCACAGACGGTACTCCGCGGGGAACGGGAAGCAGGAGGGTTTGGAATCAGTGGAGAAATAAGGGCCGGCAAGGCCTATTTATAGGGAAAGAGAGAGGGCGGGAAACTTCCCGCCGAAAGATGGGGTGCGGATAGCAAAAATCAGTCCGACGATTCGACTTCCCGCGCGCGACCGCACCTCAAAGGTCGATCCGGCACGGTTCTCGCCCGGCTGCAACCGCGGAAGACCAGTGCGGGCGAGCCTCAACCCGCACCCGCTGATAACTTCTCAAAATGAAGTTATTTAGCCTAAGTTTCGGACCTTTCGCTCGTCGATCCGGGAGAAAAATCATTTAGTTGAAGTTTAAATGCAAGTAAATTCACATTTATTTTATTTATGTCTAAAGTGGTCTTTTTCCTAGGTGTTGGTGCAAGAAAAGCGAATGAGAACGGCTTGGAAGAAGAATTTGGCCAAATATGCTGTCTTGGTGAAAAAGTTGCAGAATCCTGAAACAGGTTGCAACCTTTTCTGGACGAAATTCAGATTTTCAAATTCAAATTTGGCACCATTTTCAAATCTGGAAGGAGACACCTTTTGAGCAAGAGATGCACGTTTTTGGAGGGGAAATATTCTGGAGTTAAAGAGGAGAGAGGAGAGAGAAAATTTTCGGATTTTAAAGGAGGGATATTTAGGTTTTAAAAGGGTGCTGAAATTGAGATTCTTACTAGTGGAGGAAGTCTTCTTCTTCCTCATTCTCAAAAGGGGGCGGCTAGAGAAATAGAGTGGATTTTCCGGGCTGAGCGAGGGAGCAACTCCGGCGAAGGAATCCTACGTCGTTTATTCTGTAATTTCAACATGATTTGTAAGATCTCTCCAACCGTTGTGCTTGATCTCTCCGCCGCCATGAACTAAATATTTCTAATCTTGTATTGTGAAAGTATTTGGTTTTTGTGTTGATGAAAACTTAAAGCTTTCTTTGTGAATGTTTGGTGTATGTCTTTACCGAATCTATAATCTTTACTTTGAAACTTTTGGCCAAGGTTTCGCCATTTTACTACGCTTCATAATTCGAGAGAGGAGTTGCATAAGTGTGTTATAGATCCGGTATAGTATTTGAAGGGAGAAAGAGATTTCCCCTTGATATTAGCAACTTTGGTTTTCAAACTTTATGCGGTACTTGTCTCTCCCGAGGGGGAAATAGAGGCTAGGGATTTTCGATATCGAGAGGTACGGATTTTCTAATTTAAAATCGTTGCAAGACGTGTCACCACTCACTATCACAAAGACATTTTCACAACATTCGTCACACAAGACTTAGGAAATCATAATACAAGATTACTTCTTCGATAATCAAGTACTTCCTTTTAGCGAATCGTAGTCTATTTTAATTCGTAGTTGTTGTCATTCATAATCGTAGTAATTAACAAATCACTATTTTATTCTCCTTGAATTTAAAGAAAAAGGCACAACTAGTAATTGCAAGCACTGAATTCACCATCTCCTCGTGGGAACGATCTTTACTTACTATTTATTACTTGACACGACACGTACACTTGCGGTTAATTACGTATACCCATTTTGGGCGTATCAAGTTTTTGGCGCCGTTGCCGGGGAGGTGCGACATATTTAGTGTTTTATTTCTTGCAATATTAGTTAAACCCGAGTATTTAGAGCTCAAGTTCTTGTTTTGTTGTTTTATATTGTATTGTTTTTTTTGTTGTTACTGCTATTTGTAATTCTCTTTGTGCATGTCCAGATATCGAACTTCTGAACTTTTGCCTTTCAATTCAGAAATAGAGCGTACGTGTAGGCAAAACAGAAAAATTTGTAGAACGCTGAATATTATTCATCAAGAGATGGATAATAACGATCATGAAAATATGAATAATCATGAAGGACAAGTGGATCATAATGGTCAAGACGCTGCGCCACGAATGACATGTCGCGATTATAATACACCTTTGAGAGGAGGTTTACACTTTAGTATCGCGCGGCCCGCAATTGCGGCAAATAACTTTAAAATGGACCCTCTAGTTATGCAACAAGTGCAATATAACAAGTTTGGGGGTCTTAGTCATGAAGATGCGAACTCTCACTTACGTACTTTCTTAGCGATCTGTGACATGTTCAAATTCAATGGAGCATCTGAAGATGCAATTTTGTTGAGGCTATTTCCATTTTCATTAGAAGGACGAGCGAAGGACTGGTTAGACTCATTACCCAATGACTCTATTACCACATGGGATCACTTAGTTGAAAAATTCCTAAATAAGTATTTCCCACCCTCGAAGACGGCTAAGCTCATTAGGGACATAATGACTTTCATGCAAAATCATGGGGAGACTCTTTATGAGGCGTGGGAGCGTTTTAAAGAATTATTGCGAAAATGTCCACACCACGGATTAGCCCAACACCAACAAGTCTCTACATTCTATAATGGTTTGCAAACGGCAACCATGATTTTAGTGGATGGAGCCGCGGGTGGTTCCTTAATGAAGAAATATCCCGAAGACGCCTACGCAATATTAGAAGATCTTACTTCTAATAATTATCAGGCTTATGAGAGACAAGGTAATACTCAACCGGCTGGAGTCCATCAAGTGGACCAGATTACATCATTAGCTGCACAAATGTCATCCCAGTTTAACCTAATTAATAAAAGGTTAGATTTGTTATCTACCTCTACACCTAACGCACCCTTAACGGTTGAACAACTAAATCAAATGACGGAGGAGGTAAACTATGTCGGAGGCCAACCAAGGAAAGTACCACCGGGTTTTGCAAATCACTACCATCCAGAGTGGAGAAATCATCCAAATTTCTCTTGGAAGAATAATGCGGGAGCGACCCATCCGCCCGGATTTAATCTGAATAACTCACATCCATAACATAATAATGCTTTTAATCAACCTAGTATTTCTAGGAAACTGACGGATGAGATGATTATGGAGTCGATGCAAAAAAGAGATGTACGCATTTCAAATTTAGAAGGGTCACTATGCATGATAGAATCCCAGTTAGGTCAAATTGCCAATGCCTTAAGTCTTAGGCCACCAGGCACACTTCCAACGGATACCACTCCAAATCCAAAGGGAGATAATCAACATTGTAAAGCAGTCGAGTTACGAAGTGGTAAGCAATTAGTGAGTGCACCTACACATGAACTGGGTAGAAAGAGTGATGAAGAAAAAGAGTTGGTGGAGGGAACCCCTCGTATTCCCGAGGAAGAAGTGAGACTAGATGACTTTTCTGAGAAGGAAGTGGAAGTTCTAGGAGAAAGAAAGAGAGAACCGATCACTGATTACGTTAAGAAGAAGGATGATGTGAAAGTCTACCCACCGCCACCGTTTCCTCAACGGTTGAAAAAGAGTAAGCTCGACCAACAATTCCAAAAATTCGTCGAGATATTTAAGAAATTACAAATTAACATCCCGTTCGCTGAAGCTTTAGAACAAATGCCAAGTTACGTTAAATTCATGAAAGATATCCTGTCCAAAAAGAGAAAATTTGGAACAAATGAGACGGTAGCACTCACTCAAGAGTGTAGCGCTATTCTTCAAAAAAGACTCCCACCTAAGTTGAAAGATCCGGGAAGCTTTACTATTCCGTGCTCTATAGGATATAAATTTGAGGGTAAAGCGCTATGTGACTTAGGAGCGAGTATAAACCTAATGCCGTTCTCTATTTATAGAAAGCTAGGTTTGGGAGAAATAACAAAGACTTCCATAACCTTGCAGTTGGCCGATAGGACCCTGACATTCCCAAAAGGGATAGTTGAGGATGTGTTGGTGAAGGTAGATAAATTCATTTTTCCGGCTGACTTTGTGGTTCTAGATATGGAGGAGGACAAGGAAGTCCCCATCATTGTAGGGAGACCGTTCCTAGCCACGGGTAGGACACTGATAGATGTTCAAAAAGGAGAATTGACTATGAGAGTGAATGACGAGCAAGTCACCTTTAATGTACTTAAGGCATTAAAATTTCCCCATCGAGAGGAAGACAATATGGAGGTGGTCAACTATGTATCTATAGGAGACTATAAGCCTAATGTATCGCTGGATGAACAAGATTCCCTATTGACTCGTGTTTTGACTGATGGTGAATTTTCTGAGGAAGAAGAAGACATTCAAGAGTGCTTGCAAGCATTTGAGAAGCAGACGGTTTGGTTCCGTAAGCCGGAACCATTAGAGATGCCTGGAAGATCTTTGTCAGTAAAACCGTCTATCTTCGACCCGCCATCATTGACATTGAAACCTCTTCCGGACTATCTCACTTACGCGTACTTAGGCGATAATGACACCTTGCCGGTCATCATCAACTCACATTTATCATCTGATCAACGTCAAAAGTTAGTAGACTTACTCAAGCAATTTAAAAGGGCTATAGGGTGGACCATAAACGATATCCGAGGAATAAGTCCCTCATTATGTATGCACAAGATTCTTTTGGAAGAATCATTTACGGGGTCGATCGAGCATCAACGTCGTCTAAGTCCACCTATGAAAGAGGTGGTAAAAAAAGAAATTATTAAATGGCTAGATGCGAGAATCATATACCCCATCTCGGATAGTCCATGGGTTTCACCTGTACAATGTGTACCCAAGAAAGGAGGAATGACGGTCGTAAGAAATGAGAAAGGTGAGTCGGTTTCCACTAGAACAGTCACGGGGTGGCGAATCTGCATTGACTATAGGAAGTTGAATAAAGCCACCAGGAAGGATCATTACCCATTGCCTTTCCTTGACCAAGTTTTAGATAGGTTGGCAGGGAATGACTTTTTCTATTTTCTTGACGGGTACTCAGGCTACAACCAAATTACCGTAGACCCCGTAGATCAAAAAAAGACCACATTCACATGTCCTTACGGGACCTTCGCATTTAGGAGAATGCCCTTTGGTCTATGTAATGCACCTGCCACGTTCCAGCGTTGCATGATTGCCATTTTCTCTGATATAATGGACCAGGGTATTGAGATATTCATGGATGATTTTTCCATTTTTGGGAAATCGTTTGATGATTGCTTAGAGTGTTTAGAGAAGGTACTTACCCGTTGTGTGGAGACAAATCTTGTTCTAAACTGGGAGAAATGTCACTTCATGGTGCGTGAGGGAATTGTGCTTGGTCACCATGTTTCTAGAGAGGGACTAAGGGTGGACAAGACAAAGTTAGATGTGATCGAACAATTACCACCACCCAAGAATGTTAAGATGCTACGAAGTTTCCTAGGACACGCAGGTTTCTACCGTAGGTTTATCAAAGACTTTGCGAAAATAGCAAAACCGTTGAGTAGTTTGTTGGAAAAAGACGTGAGCTTTCAGTTTAGTGATGAATGTATAACAGCTTTTGAGGAACTTAAAAAGCGTTTAACTACGGCACCCGTCGTAGTGACGCCCGATTGGGAAGAGCCTTTTACTCTGATGTGCGATGCTAGTGACTATGCAGTGGGAGTTGTCTTAGGGCAAGTGAGGGGAAAGATATTCCACACGATAGCTTATGCAAGTAAAACCCTCGTTGACGCCCAAGTCAACTACACTACCACCGAGAAGGAACTATTAGCAGTCGTTTTTGCATTCGAGAAATTTAGATCTTATCTCTTATGCACAAAGGTAATAGTGTATACCGACCATGCTGCAATTCGCTATCTGATGGTAAAACAAGATGCAAAACCACGGTTGATCCGTTGGGTACTCCTTTTGCAAGAATTCGATGTCGAGATAAAGGATAGGAAAGGATCAGAGAACCCCGTAGCAGACCATTTATCTAGGATTGAGTTTACCCATCCGTCGTTATGTTCTGAGGTTGATGAGAGGTTCCCTGACGAGTGTCTATTAGCGATCTCTAATAGTGTAGCACCTTGGTACGCTGACCTTGTAAATTACCTAGTGAGCAACATTATGCCTTCTGAGCTTACATATCACCAAAGAAAAAGATTCCTACACGAGGTGCGGTCATATTTATGGGACGACCCTTATCTGTTTAAGATGGGAGTCGATGGAGTATTGAGACGTTGTATTCCCGAGAGTGAAATGAGGACTATTTTAGAAAAGTGTCATAATTCACCATATGGAGGCCACTTCATGGGTACTAGGACAGCCATGAAGGTGTTATAGGCTGGATTCTATTGGCCTAACTTATTCAGTGACTCAAATTCTTTTGTTAAAGAGTGTGATAGATGTCAAAGAACTGGAAATATACAAAGAAATGACTCAATGCCCATGAATACAATGCTTGAGGTTGAATTATTTGACGTATGGGACATAAATTTCATGGGGACATTCATTAACTCAAAAGGAAACTTATATATATTATTGGCCGTAGATTATGTGTCTAAGTGGGTGGAAGCGATAGCTACAACTAAAAATGATGCTAAGGTCGTCTCGCATTTCATGAAAAACTATATTTTTAATCGATTTGGAACGCCGCGAGCTATCATCAGTGATGGGGGAGCCACTTTTGTAATGCCCACTTCACAACCTTGCTACGAAAATATGGGATCACACATAAAGTTGCATTGGCTTACCATCCCCAAACAAATGGGCTAGCCGAGGTGTCCAATCGGGAAATCAAAAGAATTCTCGAAAAGACGGTTAGCACAAATCGTAAGGATTGGTCGCAGAAGCTTAATGATGCATTATGGGCATATCGAACTGCTTACAAAACGCCCCTTGGTCTCACACCGTATAGACTAGTCTACGGGAAAACATGTCATTTACCTTTAGAATTAGAGCATCGAGCTTATTGGGCTATAAAAAAAATAAATTATGACTTTCAAGACGCGGGTAAGAAAAGATTTTTGCAACTCAACGAATTGGAAGAAATACGAATGAATGCTTACGAGAATGCAAGAATTTATAAAGAGCGTACCAAGAAGTGGCACGACCGACGGTTGAAGGAAAAACATTTCGAGCCGGGACAATTAGTTTTGTTATTCAATTCTCGTTTACGAATTTTCCCCGGAAAACTTAAATCACGGTGGTCAGGCCCTTTTCTGGTCAAGGAGGTGCATCCGTATGACGCGGTGACTATCCTAAATGAAAATGATAGAACGGAGTTTAAAGTGAACGGCGAAAGACTGAAATTATATCTTAGGGAGGACGACGACCGAGCGGTGTCGTGCGTGACGCTCCATTAGTTTTGTACCGTCCTGCCGGGACGGTAAATTAGGCGCTTGGTGGGAGGCAACCCATCCTTTATATTTATATATATTTATATTTTTCGTGTTGGTCATAATAATAATAATAATAAATTTTAAATCATGAAACATGTCTACTATGGTTTGGTAATCAAAACTGACGAGGAATCCTTGGGCCTGAATTTAAGTTATAAGCATATTTTGAATGTTGCAACCCATAAAAATAAGGTTGCAACCTTTTTTTTTCTGTCTGGATAGGAAGAATAAAAAGCTGGACCGGTTCAGTTGAACCAGTGTTTTCATTGGGAAGAAATTAAGTGTTGCAACCCAGAAATAAAGGTTGCAACCTTTTTTTTTCTGCCGGGCGTATGCACAAAACTGTTTAAAAGTTGCTGGACCCGGTTCAGCTGAACCGGCGCTGTTCTGAGCCGGTTTGGAGAGGTTGCAACCCAAAATTTGAGGTTGCAACTCTTATTTTTCTGCCTCCGTCTTCAGCATGGCGCTGCTGAACCGCCGCGCCTGTTCAACTCCACCGGTTCGACTGAACCGGCGCGCCGATTCACTCCAAATTGAATTAGGCCAGACTATTTAAATTATTCCTAAAATTAAACCCACCGGCTCACTCGATGCAACTGTTTAAATTATTCCTAAATAAGATCCTACCCAAATTAAACCCCCCCCTAACATAATCACCCCGTATTTATGACTCATCTTTCTTAAACCCGCCGGCTCGCATCGACCGTTTCGCCTTCCCCATTTCTGTCGCGACCTAGGGCACGGGAGCTCAGGCGAGCGGCGTTGGCGGAGAAGTATTCCGGCGGGCAAGCGGCATTCCAGAAGGGTTTCGTAGATTCGCCGCCATCGTTGCCGACGTGAGAGCTTCAGCGCAGACTCGCGCATCATTCCTTGACCTGGAAGGTAACTACAGCTACCCCCCTCTCCATCTTTAGAACTTGTATGTGGCGGTTTTGGTTTCCATTTCCCTGCTTGAATCATTCTCCTCAGTTAGATTTAATTTTAATTAGTTGAAGATGACACCGAAGACAAAGGGAAGGGACAAGGGAAAGGGGAAGGATGTGTTACATAGCAAAAATAAGTTCTTATCTGAAGAAGCGTGACATCGTTTTGAGGCTCTTAAGTCCGCCCCTCTCATCTATGAAAGGGGATTTAAAATGGAGATTAGGGAATGGAGCCGGGCATATGTCGGACACATCAAAGCCCTGTCATGGGAGATATTCTGCCATCCTAGGACCGAGGTCGTGCTTCCGTGGGTGTACGAGTTCTACGCCAACGCTAGATTCCGGGAAGGCACCACTGTCTCAGTTAGAGGCAAGCAGGTGGATTTTTCTGCAACTACCATCAATAATTTCTTCGAGTTGGATGACGATACTGAAGGAAGTTTAATGACACTCCAAGCAACAGTGCCTCCGTCTGAGATTGCAACTACTGTGTGCTGCGTACCTCAACCCGAGTGGGCACGCCGTTCTTTTAAAGCAATTAAGTCAACTAGCCTGTCGCGGGAGGCAAAAGTGTGGCTCCTATTCATCAATGCTAGCATTCTACCCACTCGCCACCTGAACAACATCTCTCTAGACCGCCTAACATTAATCTACAGCATTTTGATGGGTAAGCGGATTAACATGGGCAGACTCATTGCTGAGCAATTGGCTCTCCGAGTAATGGAGGATAGGGCTCGCCCGCTTTGGTTTCCAACACTTATTACGGAATTATGTCGCTTGGCTGGAGTTGGTAGTGAGATGGGTGATCTTGTTACGCAAGTGGGCCACCACATCACTGAGACGGTGGTAGAAGTTAATATTAAGGTGGCCGCTGAAACAGGAGAGAAGAGATCAAAGTTTAGCAAGCTGGGGGGCAAGGAACCTGAGATATCTGGAAAACCCCCATCGTCTGCCCCCATGAAATTGGTGATTGGAAGATCACAGTATGAGGGGGAACGTGGCTTAGCGACCGAGAATGCCGAGTATATAAAGGCCTACCTTAGATGCCAGCATGTGTACTTTGAGTCTCGATTTGAGGACATCCGTCGGAACCAGGAGAAATTAATGCATGCAGCCAAAATCCAGGTGGAGGCACCCTCATACCAGCTTCAGTCACAGTTCGATTCCGAGGGATATCTGCTTCAGAGTGATTGGTCACGCGTCGACCCCGCCAAAATTGCTGCAACTGCGTCCGACTTGGAGGGGGAGACTGACCCGGAAGACGAGGATGGTGAGGATAAAGAGGAGTCGGTCGATAGCATAGCTGACTAGCAGTTCTTCCTTTCCCACATTACTGATTTGACATTTTGTTATTTAGGGTGCTGCAAAGATTTTTGTTATTGTGTGTGGTTACTCTTTGGTATTTTGATGGATATGATGTGATGTATGAGACTATTTTGACATTTTGATATTCTGTGCTGACACTCAGAATAGTAATTCCTTTTGGATATTATTCTATATGCTTAGTGTAGTCCTTCACATTCTGTCTACGTCATTTTCCGTATGCATTGAAAATAGTATCTTGCTCAAAGGTAATAAGCCGGCTGGATGATTATTACTTTCCGACTATTGCATATCGCTTGTACTATCTTTAGTGTCATGCTCTCTTATTGATGTCCTGCATTTGTTGGTCTGAAATGAACTACTTTATATCTTAAATTACATGGTTGCCTAGTCGGAGGTTTAAGTATCTTGCAGGTCACACCACACGGATAGGAGCGATGAACCAACACGTGTCAACGGAATGTATGGAACACAAGACTGCAATTTGGACTGTTTCTTTCAGCCACCCGAACATCAGGGAAGTTTTTAGATTTCATTATTTCGTGCGTTCATTGGCTGCATTATATTTAACTTTCTGCACGTTCTCACACTTATCGTTATGAGAAGTGAGGTCGCTTTGCTAGGGACTAGCAAAGGGCAAAAGTGTGGAGGTGGGGGTAGTGTAACCCCTACCAATGGGGTGAGCAATGAAATTATAAAAATTTTTGATCCTAGTTCTCGAAATAACTAATGCATCATGCAGTCCATGCTGATTTTCATCTAGGAGGATAGCTGACACTAACGGTTCACACCATTTTGATTTGAAGTTAGCAAGATGGGTCCAATTTCTTTTAATATTTCATCTTCTCACATTATCTTTTAAAATAAGCGATCTTCCTAAAAATCGACCCGTATGAACTTCTAAAAATAATAATGGAGGGTGAACAAGAACCGAGTTAGAGATGTAAACCACAACATTGACCACCATGTGTACCCATGTGAGCTTGAACGTTGAACTTTTATGCATATTTCGCTTAGGTGCCTAGTTGACGATTCTTAGTATGCTCCTCAATTATGAGTGATTGTTAAAATAAAAGTGTGTGAGTCGTAGTGATATGTGGCCTAAGTGTGTGTACACCCACTTGGAATGATCCCAACTATGGACTCTCTTAAAAAAAACATCATATATGAAAAATGTGTCATAGTGATATGCGGCCTAGGTATGTGCATTCATACCTGGAATGATCCCAACTGTGATTATAAAAAAAAGGATTGGAAAGAGTCGTAGTGATATGTGGCCTAAGTGCGTGTACACCTACTTGGAATGATCCCAACTACGGACCAAAACAAAAAAAGAAGAGAAAACAAGCCTCATAGTTTGGAGAGTCGATAAGAATTTCTCATCTAAGGAGACACCTTATACCATCCATACACATTTCAACCCACACCAAAGCCACTCTCACCACTAACCTTCATGACATTTCTTCAAACCCAGCTACCAAATCTTGCAGAGGTTACGTCAAAGACTCGGCTTATTCTCATTCCTCTTGAAGTCATTAAAGGAAGTTCGACGAGAAAGTTGAAGGGAAGTGAACGATTTTAAAGGGTAGCACGCTCCACTCTAGAAATATTAATTGAGATTTCTCTTCCATCAACCTTACGAATTATCAAATGTTTTGAACTCTTAATGGTCGGAAAATCCTCAAATGGTTTAATCGGTACTCTGGACTAAGCTTTTGAGTTATCTTCGAGAAAAAGTATCATGCGAGTTATTTATTTTAACCATCTCCTCACTCAATTCATTGATTAGAATTTTCTTTGCTAGGGACTAGCAAAGGTTCAAGTGTGGAGGTGTGATAACTTCCCAAAATGAAGTTATTTAGCCTAAGTTTCGGACCTTTCGCTCGTCGATCCGGGAGAAAAATCATTTAGTTGAAGTTTAAATGCAAGTAAATTCACATTTATTTTATTTATGTCTAAAGTGGTCTTTTTCCTAGGTGTTGGTGCAAGAAAAGCGAATGAGAACGGCTTGGAAGAAGAATTTGGCCAAATATGCTGTCTTGGTGAAAAAGTTGCAGAATCCTGAAACAGGTTGCAACTTTTTCTGGACGAAATTCAGATTTTCAAATTCAAATTTGGCACCATTTTCAAATCTAGAAGGAGGCACCTTTTGAGCAAGAGATGCACGTTTTTGGAGGGGAAATATTCTGGAGTTAAAGAGGAGAGAGGAGAGAGAAAATTTTCGGATTTTAAAGGAGGGATATTTAGGTTTTAAAGGGTGCTGAAATTGAGATTCTTACTAGTGGAGGAAGTCTTCTTCTTCCTCATTCTCAAAAGGGGGCGACTAGAGAAATATAGTGGATTTTCCGGGCTGAGCGAGGGAGCAACTCCGGCGAAGGAATCCTACGTCGTTTATTCTGTAATTTCAACATGATTTGTAAGATCTCTCCAACCGTTATGCTTGATCTCTCCGCCGCCATGAACTAAATATTTCTAATCTTGTATTGTGAAAGTACTTGATATTTGTGTTGATGAAAACTTAAAGCTTTCTTTGTGAATGTTTGGTGTATGTCTTTACCGAATCTATAATCTTTACTTTGAAACTTTTGGCCAAGGTTTCGTCATTTTACTACGCTTCATAATTCGAGAGAGGAGTTGCGTAAGTGTGTTATAGATCCGGTATAGTATTTGAAGGGAGAAAGAGATTTCCCCTTGATATTAGCAACTTTGGTTTTCAAACTTTATGCGGTACTTGTCTCTCCCGAGGGGGAAATAGAGGCTAGGGATTTTCGATATCGAGAGGTACGGATTTTCTAATTTAAAATCGTTGCAAGACGTGTCACCACTCACTATCACAAAGACATTTTCACAACATTCGTCACACAAGACTTAGGAAATCATAATACAAGATTACTTCTTCGATAATCAAGTACTTCCTTTTAGCGAATCGTAGTCTATTTTAATTCGTAGTTGTTGTCATTCATAATCGTAGTAATTAACAAATCACTATTTTATTCTCCTTGAATTTAAAGAAAAAAGCACAACTAGTAATTGCAAGCACTGAATTCACCATCTCCTCGTGGGAACGATCTTTACTTACTATTTATTACTTGACACGACACGTACACTTGCGGTTAATTACGTATACCCATTTTGGGCGTATCACCCGCACACTATTCCGCGCGAGACGAGAGACTCCGTCTGGCGAGCTCCTCGGCTCGCCCTCGCCCCGATCAACGTAAGAGGAAGAACGGACCTTTCCCTTAACCCGCCCACAGAAAACAATAAAAACAGCATGATATTTCCAATGAACCTCAGCAGTAATAAGTTAGGCCCATAGGCGGGCTAAAAGAGTCGCTAGCGATTACGAATACAAGATAACTCCGAAATGACAACGACCCCGCGGTATCCCGCAAGCGAGGGGCAGACAACTGGGTCAGTACTCGACCCACTTCCACCTGTGCCGCCTCTTCGTTCCCGATCGCGGCGTCACGCGAGGATCGTGGTAATCGCGAACCGCCACCAGTTCCCGCTGAGCCATGCCGACCTGCTCTGTGGCGCTCCTAAGATGTCCCTCGGCCCGCGTTATATGCACGCCCGGCGAGGTGACGTCGTCGTCTTCCGCTTCACGCGGAGGGCCCTCCAAGGCCGCGAGCCGGGCCTCAGTCTCGGCCTTGTCTTCATCGACCCTCTTCATGATCTCCTGCAGTAGCAATGTGTGTTTCTGGAACAGCCGCGTCACCTGCCTCTTCATCCTGACCGCATCGGTCGGGTCGCCCAGGTAGTCAGAAACACTGTCCACGTCGGGCGGGGGCGAATATCCTTCGCTCATCTCGGTTTCAGAGGAGGCCCTTTTATAGCCTGCAAACAAGGCGAGTCAGAAGGAGCGAGTAAGAGACGAAGCCCAATGGTAAATACTAGCTCACCAGGGGTTGGCACGTCGCCCGCACCAGCGGATAGGCGAGAAGAGCCCGGCCGACCCCGAAAGGTTTCCCCCTCGAGGGTCTCGAGGGATTTTCCCAGTCTGTGGGAAGCCGGCGGGTGGGGGGTCTCCGGAGGTGGGCGGTCCAGACCTGGAGAACTCGCGACCCTCTCAGGCGACGGAGGAGGGGGACGATCCTCTCCCCGGTTCTCCACCTCCTCACAGGGAATTACCTGCAAAACAGAAAATCAGAGAAACAGCGATAATCTGCGGAAGGCCACGTACCCCAGGGACGACCTCAGCACCCGCCGCCGAGCTGGAGGCCGGGCAGTCACCCGCCAGAGAACGCCTAACAATCTTTCCCTTCGCCGGCCTGAAGAGAGGGCCGGAAGATCCGCGTACTAGCCATGGGGCTGCCTCGAGGGCCTCCTCCTGAGTCTGCAGGACTGCTGCCGCCAGGCGAGCTCGCACCTCTTCGCTAACCGGCATCGAGAAACAAAAGTATGCTCAGAGAAAATAAAGGGATCTGGGGAGCCTCCTACAGGGGTCAGCGGTATGTATTTATAGCCGGACAGTGGGGGCCACCAAAAGATTCCCTGCCAGCTCAGCGCAGTGCTCGCCGAACACGCGGGTTGGATGATTCTTTTCGAGCTTGATTCAAGCTCAAAAAGAGCGGGGATTGTGTACAACCCCGTGTCCGGCGAGCGGGCCCCGCCGGAGAGGTTGAGCAGAGCGGCAGAAGGGCTGGCCCGCTCCCGCCAGGCGAGCGAGCCGGCAGGCGAGCGAGCGGGTCGCACAAGGAATCCTTGTCCAAAGCAGATTAGCCCGGCGACCCGTGATTGGCGAGTCGATCAAGGTCGCGACGATCACCGGCCAACCCGCACGCGACCTGGCTGCCGGTCCGCCCGGCAGAAGACGGACAGCTCGCCCATATCGTCTCGCGCTCGCCCAGGGAGGATAGGCGAGCCGCGAGGCCAGGCCGCGCCCGCCTCCTGCGGGGGAACTGGAGGCGAGCTGACCCCCAGGGGTGCGAATAGCTACTCAGAACAGCGGAGCCCCGCTGTTGGCAGACCAGGTTGGACTGCGCATAGCTGTTCAGAACAGCGGAGTTTGGCTGTTGGCAGACCCAGCCAGGGGCCTTTAGGTATTTCCAGGTCAGTCCTCTTGGTTATTGACAGTTCAAATTCTGAAAATCTATAAATAAGACCCAAGGGGTACCTCAGAAGGGAGGCTTTTCAGGACCTCCTTGCTCTCATTTTCAAGCATTCTCTGAGGGTACCTTAGCTCGGCTCTTGGCTAAGGAGGGGAAGCGCTCAGAGATCTTCCGGGTTTGTGGTGGGACCTCACTGCCGAGCCCTTGGGTCTGTTCTCTCTTGTCTCTTCCGTTGTTTTTCTTGCAGGAGCAAAGTAGGCGCGAGACCACCCCTTCCCCAAGGGTCGAATGCATCAGCGAGTGGGATGCGAGCCCGGGGCTCGCCAAAGGAGAGCAAGCAGGACCGGGGCACCTCGCCCCCTTTGACCATTGGACTTGGAGAAATTTTCTCCCGTTTTCGGGCTCAACCTGGATGGCTCGCGTGCGAGTTAGGGTAGCGTGACAAGGGCGGAGAGCAACTCGCCCTTGAATCGTTGGGGGGTCGGCGAACACTCAAAACACGTCCACTCGCAGGCGCGCTCTCATAACCGCTCTACTCGCGGAACCTGTCTCGGCGAAGTCGCGGGGAGAAGCACTCGCATAAATTCAGATCACAACAAGCATAGTAAAGAAAGGAAAGGAAGTGAAACCGGTATGATCAAAAAACTTTCATTATATGCAAAAAGTAGTTACATAGGGGGCTCTCCTCGGCGAGTGAACAAAGAAAAAGGAAAAAAGAAAACAAAAGTACCAGCTACCCTCAGGCCTCCCCCCCCCCCCCCCCCGCCGGACTGATCCCCGCCGTCACCCGAAGGATCCTGGACGCTCTTCCCGAACATAGCGTCCAGGATGTCTTCCTTCTCGCTGGGCGGCGTCGCCGGAAACAAGCTCGGCATCAGGTCCCGAGCTGAGATCCCCTCGCACCCCTCCACCAGCACCGCAGAATCTTTCATCATCTGGAGGGTGCACTCGGCGGCTTGGATGGAGTTGATCCGCAGTCTCTCGGTGAGGTCGGCCTCGCCAAAGATCCGCGAACTTTTGTAGGGGAGGGTAGGATCGATGTCGTGAGGCGGGAAGAAGATCTCGGCCTGGTGGCGCACCTCGCCAAGGAGGTGCTGGTTCTCCCCCTTCACCTTTGTGTTCGCGCCCTCCAGCTCGGCAAGGCGTGCACGCAGCCGACCGATCTCCTCCCCCTGCTCAGCATTGCGAGCCTGGAGCTCCCCTGTAGCATCGGCATCCGCGGCCAGTAGTGCGCGCAGCTGACTGACCTCCTCCCCCAGCTCAGTGTAGCGAGCCTGAAGCTCGCCCGCCGCCGTGGCATCCTGGAAAAGAGTCCATTTAGCAGCAACACAAAATTTTCTAAGTAAAAGAGAGGAGCAGCGCTTGGCACTTACCAACCCGTCGGCGGCTTGGGCGAGTAGACCCTCCGCTATGCCGAGCCGTCTCGCCTGATCGGTGACCTTATCCTTGGCGAGGTCGCGAGCCTGCTCAGCCCTTTCGAGTTGGTGGCTGAGGGCGAAGCTGCGGCGCGCCAGCATGTGGTGCAGCTCCAGGGTCCGCAGGTGGGACTGCAGACCCTCATGGCCGAGCTGTCGGAGGGTCATCTTCTTGTAGGCCTCGGCATCCTCCCGGCCATATAGGCCGAAGCCGAGGGCGTAGGCGTGACCGGTGGCAGGCTCGCGGTCGTGACAGGAGGGATGAAGAGTGGAGACGGAGACTCGATGAGCGAGCTCGTCCCACTGCAGCATGGGCTCGCCCGCCGAATCCTTCCAGCGCGCGCCGAAGTTGAAGAGGGGGTGTTGCTTCGGCGGCGCGCGCTTGCGGGCAGTCCTCTTCGCCACTGGAGGAGGAGAGATCGTCGCCGTGGAAGAGGGGCCCTCACCACTTTTCCACCCCTTGCTGGTTATCTCCTTCAGCGGGCTCTCCGGCGACGCGTCGGGAGGGGTCGCCGACGAACTGATGTACTTGGGGCTGGGCTGTTGTTGTTGCCCCCGCGGAGCCAGCAGGGCCCTCTGCATCTTCTTTATCTGAAGGTGGCCGAATGGCAGGTTCGACCCTGTGCCCTCAGGACGCCTCTTGCTGGAAGAGGGCTGCGAGAGGGCCGCCTCATCTTGGCAGGCCAACGCCGCCGCCCTCTCGCGAGCAAGAGGGTCGGTGTGGAGCCCCGGATCCGCGAACGGCGGGTTCACGTGGATTATTCGCTCCCCTGCAGGAAAACACTTAAAAAAAGTTAGGAATTCAGTGGTGATGTGCCGAGTTCGGCGGGCAGGCGAGCTCGACAAGATGAGGAGTAAGCATACCTTCGCCGGGCAGAACGGGGGGGGGGGGGGAGCGCGTCAAGGCCCCTCCGCAGGAAGGCGACCTCGAAATCTTTGTGGAGGAAGAATTTGTGAAGCTCGGCGTCATTGCCGGACACGGCCGGCGGGCGGTACACCTCCTCGCCTTTTTGTTGCGGCGAGTAGGGGATGTTGCCGAGATCGCCCTTGATGAAGGCGATCTTGGTCATCCAGGTATGGTGCTTGTTCACGATCTCGCGAACTTTGATCAAGGAGCCGCCAAAGTAGGCGACCCTGTCCGGCGTCGCCTTGTAGGAGAAGAGCTTCCTGAACACCGTCAGGTTAAACTCGATCTTCTCCCGCCGGAGGTAACTCGCGAACGCCACCATCATCGCGATGGCGTTGGAGTTCAGCTGTGCGGGGACGGCCCCGTAGTACTTCAAGATCTGCCGGATCTCCGGCCATAGGGGAAGGCGCAACCCCACCTCGAAGTGCGAGATGGGGAAGACAAGCTCGTCTTCATAAAAGGTGTTGATGGCCTCGCCCGTCCTCGGCCTGCGCGCCTCGAAACCCGGTGGCACGCGCTCTGCCACGAATTCAGCGAGCTCCTCCTCGCTGGTGTGCCCCTCGAAGAAGCAGTAGTCCGTAAAGTGCTGCGCGCACTTGGAGCGGCCATCGACATCTGGGTTGGTCTTGCCCATATTCGCGAGAAAAAAGCACTACGCGAGCAGGGAAAAAGGAGAACACAAAGAAAGGGAAGCAAAGCAATAAAGGCAGTACGGGGGTAGGTGAGAGTAGTGGGCTATTTATAGAAAAAGGAATCTGGGGCGGGCCGTCAAATCAACTCAGCTCGCCGCCCCAGCTCGCCACCCCAACTCGCCACCCCAGCTCGCCGACTTCCGGCACATCCCGACCAAGGCTAAGTCGAACATCGCGACATTTTATTCAGTAATATGATTGAGAATATTCTAAGATTTATTCATTACAGAAATAAAGTTCGGGATTTAAAGAAGCAGGGCGCGCAAGCAGGGAGGGCATCGGGATGCGAGTGCCGGTCGGCTCGGCAAGGAGCCACTGATTTACCTACCCCGGCCTTGCGACCCCCGCCCCCCAGGCTACCGCGCGCAGAGCAGCTCGCGGATCCTTCCGGAGTTCCTCTGCGCAACTGAAAGGCCGTCATCTATCTCGTCCAGGAGCCGGGAGGGGGACATCAGCTCGCCGGCTTGGCCGCGGAGAACCTCGTCAGCAAGACGCGCGTAGTCGTGCTGCAGCGTCTCGTTGACCCCCTGAACCTCGCGCAGTCCGCACACCATCTTTTTGAGGAGCTTGACCTCTCTCCTCGTCAACTCGCCTTGATCCACATCAGGACCCATGTAAGAGTCCAACGAGCTCGGGGAAGGGAGGGGAGAGTAGTGGGCTGCCCGTGAGGATTCCTCGGCAGTCGATTGACTAGGAAGAGCTGTAAAGACAGGTATCAGCGAAGAGAGCGAAGACTTATGAAGCACACGGTCAAGCAAGGCTGACCTGAAGAGCTCGGCGGTTCAAATGAGATGCGAGGAGGAATGAACCTCAGATCCTTCCCGCGACCTGGGCTGCGAGCCCCCGACGAGATGAGCTCGAACCCCGGGGTGGGAATGTTCCCCAGAACCTCCCCCGCGGCCGCGTCAATTTGGCGAGGAGGGGGAGCCCGCAGGCGAATTCGGCCTCTGCGAGCTCACAGGCAGGATCCCAAAGAGAAGCGGCGGATCCCGGGGATGGCTGTCCGGTGCCGAGAATCGCGAGGTGGCGAGCATGCCCTCGCCTCGCGGCGTGGGGTCTCTCGGCGCGACGCCCTCGCCGTTTGGTTGGCCGTCCAGGTCGTCGCCGACCACGACGATCTCCCTATCCTTCTCCAGAATGGTTCGGGTGGAAGAGCCGGTCTCGCAAGCCAGGGTGGCCCTCAGGTCGTGGAAAATGGGCTCGGCCGCTTCAGGGAACGGCTTTGACTTCTTGGAACTGGGCTCGGCAGGATCGGTTTGGGGAGCTTTCGCGGGGACCGCTGTCAGGGCGGCAACGCGAGCCGCAGAGGCCTGTCGGGCTCGGTCTATGCGCTCTTAGATCTCCTTAGGAAGAGGCATCTCGGCAAGGCAGCAGGAGGAATGGCAAGAGCCAGGAAGCTGGGCAGGTGCACATATATATAGCTGCAGGTGGCCCCCACTAGAAGATTCCCTCCAACTCGCCAACCAGTGCTCGCCGCACACTTGGGGTTGGATGTTTCTTTCCGAGCTTTCACAAGCTCGAAAAGAGCGGGGATTGTGTACAACCCCGTGTCCGGCGAGCAAGGTCACCATGGGCCAGGCAAATCGGGCTGAGGACAATAGGCGAGCTCGGCAGTAAAGGGGGCGAGCCCAAGCTCGGTATCCGTCGACCAGAGATCGACGATCGGCGATCCCGAGCTCGGCATTCGCCGAGCGACACGCAACTCGCGTCCTCGCAGTGGAGCTCGGCAACGGTAGGCGAGCAGTACATGCCGAGGTGGCCAGAACTCCCCCAGCTCGCCCGGATGTGTGAGGTACTTTTTACTGTTTTGCCCCTGCTGGCCTGCCCATAGCCCTTCAAAACAGCGGAGTTTGGCTGTTGGCAGACCCAACCAAGGGTTTTCTGGTAATTTCAGGTCAGTTCTTTTGGTTATTGGCAGTCCGGATTTCAAAAGCTATAAATAGGACCCAAGGGGTACCCCAGAAAGCAGGTTCTTCCCTGTGCTCTCCTGCTCCAATCTTCAAGTGCTTTCTGAGGGTACCTTAGATCGGCTTCTGGCTAAGGAGGGGAAGCGCTCTGAGATCTTCCGGGTTTATGGTGGGACCTCCCTGCCGAGCCCTTGGGTCTGTTTCCCCTTGTCTTTTTCGTTGTTTTTTCTTACAGGAGCAATGTAGGCGCGAGACCACCCCTTCCCCAAGGGTCGAACTCCACAGGAGACCGATTTCCGGTTTCAACACAGTGCGCTCATGTTTACAATAACTACCTTCAGGCATCACACTCGTTTACCGACATATAGTGCCTCTAAGTAGTGCGCCTATTTACAACAATTGCTTCGGGTCAGTGTGCTCACCTACAACAACTGCCTCTAGGCAGTGCGTTCATTGACTGCAACTCCCTCAAGGAAGTATGCTCATTCACAACAACTGCCTTTGGTCAGTGTGCTCATGTTTACAACAAATACCTCTAGACAGCGCGCTCATCCACGATAACTTCCTCTGGGTAGAGCG
Source organism: Platanthera guangdongensis (assembly GCA_039583875.1). NCBI lineage: Eukaryota > Viridiplantae > Streptophyta > Magnoliopsida > Asparagales > Orchidaceae > Platanthera > Platanthera guangdongensis. Next base: position 235,566,132 of record CM077163.1, read on the forward strand.
CTCAACTACATCAACTGCATTTTAGGTAGCATGCTCATCTACGACAATTGCCTCCAAGCAGCACACCCGCTTCAGCGACTGTGCTCAGGCAGCACACTCGTTCCTAACAACTGCCACCCGACAACACACCCATAAGATTTACCCCAAGTTGTTCCAATATACGAATGAATAAAGGTTCTTCATCACCTCTTAAACAATGGACCTCGGGTCCTTGTTGGGTACATTGGTTTAAATGTACCTGATTTGAAGAAGCCTCACCCTACTCAATGATATACATCAAAATGTATTTGATGTGTTTTGAGTTTACTTGTGCAGGTTAAGTATTTGCAGGAAAGATGAAAAAGTTTCTAAGTCCATGTGTCGACACCCAGGAGCAAAGTGTCGACACTTAAGAGGACTTGTGTCGACACCCAGACAAGTAGTGTCGACACTTGGAGTACTTGTGTCGACACCAGGGATGCAGAGTCGACACCAGACAGAAAGTGTCGACACAAGGAGCTGTGTCGACACTCAATGAAGAAAAGTCTAGTGAAGCTGTGTCGACACTTAGCAGTTGTGTCGACACCCAGTGAAATTGTGTCTACATCAGAAAGTGTCGACACTTGGAGGCTGTGTCAACACTCGACAAAAGTCAGCAGAGTCTAAGTATAAGTGTCGACACAAGAAAGAATGTGTCGACACTCAGCAGAAGACTCAACACTTGAAGAAAGTGTCGACACAAGAAAGAATGTGTCGACACTCAGCAGAAGACTCAGTACATGAAGAAAGTGTCGACACTAGGAGGCTGTGTCGACACTCAGCAAAGTTCAGCAAAATTCTAAGTACAAGTGTCGACACTAAGGAGATGTGTCGACACTCAGCCAGAGTCTCAACAGAAGAAGAATGTGTCGACACAAGGAGCAGTGTCGACACTCAGCAAGTATCAACACAGAAGGCATGTGTCGACACCAAGAAGATGTGTCGACACTGAACAAGTTCAACACATGAAGATGTGTCGACACAAAGGTGTTGTATCGACACTTACAAGAATTCAACAAAGTACTGAAGATCAAGGAGTTGTGTCGACACACAATATCAGTGTCGACACATGATGAAGAAGCTGTGTCGAGAAGTGAATTCTACAACACAAGGAGTTGTGTCGACACCTTGAAGGCTAGTGTCGACACTTTGTCAACTTGTGTCGACACTTAGTCTATAAGTGTCGACACTTAAAGACAGACAGTCTCGACACTTTCAGACAGTTACAGATTTTTTTCAAGAACTGACTGGATGACTTGACAGCTGCCATTCCAGCCGGTCTACTGTACCTGTCAGAGTTGTCAGAAATCAGTTAGGAACCGGACCAGCCGGTTACCATGAAGAAGGCCTATATATAGGCTTATACTGTCTACAGAAACAAATGATTCAACACAGATCAACACATCAAGTAATACAAAGAAGATCTAGCTATTCATTGAAGAATCAAGTGAGGATCTTAGAAGTTGGAGAGAGAGAGCTCCATCCAAGAAGACAGTCGTTGGAACCGGGCTGTGAAGAAGGGTTCAGACTTTGTTCTGAATCTTAAGTTGCAGAGATTAAGTATCAGCTGCAGAGAAGATCAATCCTATTGTATTCTACATTCAAGAAGCTTTGAAGAAAAACCAAGTGAGATTGATCTCAGCAGAGTTCTTCCAAGAACTCATCAAGAACCTATCAACTCCTCTCTCTATTATCTGAGTTGTAGGTATAAACTTTGTATTCTAATTTCTTGTAGGATCCTTAGGGATCTGAGTTGTAAGCCTGCAATTATAAAGGCTGAGTGTAGGGCCTGTATGCCTGAGTGTAGGAGATTTGTATCTCTGAGTGTAGGCCTGTTGTGGCTGAGTGTAGGCCTTGTGGCTGATTGTAGGCTTTGTGGAGAAGCTGAGTGTAGGTCTTTGAAGAAGACTGAGTTGTAGGGCCTTGGGCCTGAGCTGTAGGAACCTATTGTGGGGTTCTGAGTGTAAGATCTGAGGATCTGAGATAGTGGTGGAGTTTGGCCGAATCTAGTACACTACTAGATAGGCGAAGGGGGAAAGTGGATGTACCCAAACCTTGGGGAACCACTATAAATTTGTGTGTTCACTGTGTGCTTGATTGATTGCTGTGATTGCTGATAGACTGCTGTGTAGAATTTGTTTTAACTCTGAGATATAAACTGAAATCTGCCTAAAAAGTTTAAAAAGATTAAGTCACCTATTCACCCCCCCTCCTCTAGGTGATTAGGTATAATTTCTTTCAAGTGGTATCGGAGCGAGGTTACTCAAAAAGGGACATAACTGTCTGAGTAGATCCTGTTGGCAGATTCAGTCTAAGTCAAGTGAAATCAAGAAAATCAAGAAACATGGGTTCAACAGAGAATCATAAGGAACTTGGATCCATGAAGCTACCCATTTGCAGAAAAGAAATATTTGGCATCTGGAAGGAAAGGGTGAGACTATTTATGGAAGCCTCAGACCCTAGAATATATATCACAGTTAAAGAAGGGTCATATGTGCCTATGAAGGTTTCAGTCTTAGATGCAAATCAGAGAACACCTAAAGACTTCTCTGAGATGACAAAAGATGAGATAATTCTAGCCACAATGGACAAGAGGGCTCGGAATATCATTGTGAGTGCCATAGATGATGCTACCTTTCAAAATTTGATACACTGTAAGACATCTAAGGAGACGTGGGATACTCTTATTATGTACATGGAGGGTTCTGAAGAAGTGGGGCAGGACAGAAAGTCCTTATTAAACCAAGAATATGAAAGCTTCAGGCAAGGTAGATCTGATAGCATAACAGAATGCTATAAAAAGTTCTATAGGATTGTCAATGAGCTAATGTCCTATGACAGAGAATTCAGTAATTATGAGTTAAATGATAAGTTTCTAAGGTCCCTAACAAAGGATTGGGACACCAAGATCTGTGCCATAAGGGAAATGGCAAAGTTAGCAGATATCCCTCCACCAACACTGTTTGGAAAACTGCTATCCTATGAGATGCAGTTGATGGTGAGGAAAGAAGAGGAGAAGTCTACAAGAAGTGAACATAAAGAAAGGATAGTGGCATTCAAGACAGAAGCCACCAGAAAATACAGAAGTAAGTCACCATCTCCACCACCAAAGGTTGCTGAGACTAAGTCAGATAATTCAGAAAGCAGAAATTCTGAGAGCGGTGAAAGTGATGAGGACTTTGCAGCTTTCACAAGACACTTTCAGAAGTTCTTAAAGAAGAAACAGTGGAGGACAAAGCCATCTACTTCACAGGGTAAAGATGACTATTATCAGAACAAAAAGTCATCAAAGAAAGACAGGAAAAAGACCAAGTCAAGCAAAGCAACTGTATCAAAAATTGTTTGATATTGCTGTAATAGACAAGGATATGTTATTGCAGACTGTCCTGAGAAAAGGAAAGAGTCTAATGATAAGAAAAAGACTCAATTCAAGGGCAAGAAGGAAAGGTCTTTTGTTGCCAAGAAGGATAAAGGCCTGTCAGACATATCTTCATCAGAAACTGAGTCAGAAGCTGAAGCATACATAGGACTGTTTGCTGAGGAAGAGGAAGAAGAGTTCATCCAGATCATGAACTCTATATATGAACAAGAGGACAGTCAGTGCCAAGGACTGATGGCATTGACAGAAAGTGATAAAATCCAGGAGCAGCCTGGACCTAGTAAGGTACAAAATTGTTCTTTAAGTTCAATTTCTTGTGCTAGTTCAGAATCAGATTCATCATCATCAAGTGATGAGAGTGCATCTGGGTCTGAAGAGGATATTCATCAATTGATAGATGAATATAAAGTTCTGTTGCAAGCTTTTAAGAAGAGCAAGTCCCTAGCCAAGAGTCAGGCAAAGGAAATTGCTAGTCTCAAAGTTGCTGCAACTGATTTTGAGAAGATGATTGATCAAAAGCTAAATGAAATAGCCAGACTGAAGCACATAACTCTGATTCAGATGGGGACTATATCATTTAAGAATGATCAAATCAAAAGTCTGGAGATTAGTCTTCAGAAGGAGAGAGATTTAGTTGGTAGGTTTTCTAAACCAAAGTCTGTTCTACCCTTAATTGATGAATTTGTTCATCAAAAAGGTAAAGCTGGACTGGGGTTTTCTAAACCTGCTAGGACTGTCAAGTCCAAGTCCAAGGGCAAAACCCCAGCTCTCAACAAGCCAGCTGTAGATAAAACAGCTAAGAATGTACCTAAGCAAAGGTACAATAGGTTTGAGTGTTGGTGCTGTGGCAAGGTAGGCCACTTTGCCATGGACTGTTGGCACAATGCAAGTGCCAAAGTGAGTAGCAAACTGCCTGTTGGAAAACCTGCAGGTAGCTTTATTAGGAAGCAAACTAACCAGTACCAAGGACCCAAGAATTCTTTGGGTTCTAAGGTTCACTAATCTATTTTGCAGGTGAGTCCAAGTGGTCATGCCCCAATATGGTACTTGGACAGTGGATGTTCCAGACACATGACTGGAACAAGGGGTTTGCTAAAGGACTACACACCTATCAAGGATGGTCCAAAAGTCACCTTTGGTGGTTCTGAAAAAGGAATCATCAAGGGTTTTGGTAATATTTCTAGCACCCATATAACTATTACTCAAGTGGCTTATGTCAAAGGTTTGAAACATAACCTTATTAGTATAAGTCAATTGAGTGATTTAGGATATGACATCTCATTTGTGAAAGATGGTTGTCATATCAGGAGATCAATTGATCAAGAGATCATTTTGACTGGTTACAGAAAGAGGAATGTCTATTGCCTAGATATTATGTATGAGAACAATGGTTCTCCAGTGTGTCTTGTAGCTGATGAGAAAGTCTCTCATTGTGTCAAATGACACAAGAGGCTAGCCCATCTCAACTACAAGACAATTGACCAACTCTTTAGCAAAGAGTTAGTGAGGAATGGTCCTCAAGTTAAGTGTATTAAAGATAGAATATGTTCAGCTTGTCAAAAAGGCAAGCAGACTAGATCCACCTTTAGTAGCATTGAAAACAAAGATGCTGTGAGGTATTTATACCTCTTGCATATGGATCTCTTTGGTCCTATGCCAGTTCACAGCCTAGGTAGGAAGGTCTATACCTTTGTAGTTGTAGATGACTACTCAAGGTTTTCCTGGGTGTTCTTCCTTAGACAGAAATCTGAAACACCTAGTATCTTCTATAGCTTTGTCAAACAAATTCAGAATGAACTAGACAGTACAGTGGTCAAGATAAGAAGTGACCATGGTACTGAATTTCAGTCTGATAGTATGGCAAAACTATGTGAATAATTTGGGATATTTCAAGAGTTTTCTTCACCAAGAACACCTCAGCAAAATAGCATTGCTGAGAGGAAAAATAGAACCTTGATTGAGGCTGGTAGGACCCTATTAAGTGACACATCTCTACCAGAATATTTCTGGGCTGAGGTAGTTAATACTGCATGCCATGTAATTAATAGGGCTATCATTACTAAAAGCCACAACAAGACCCCCTATGAGATTGTGAAAGGCAGAAAACCAAACTTATCCTATTTCAGGATCTTTGGTTGTAAGTGCTTTATACTTAATAATGGAAAGTCTTACTTGACTAAGTTTGCTGCCAAGTCCCAAGAGGGGATCTTTGTTGGGTACAGCAACAATAGTAAGGCTTATAGAGTCTACAACTTGTCTACTTAAGTTGTAGAAGAGTATGTACATGTAGTATTTGATGAAACTAGACTTATTAACAATGAGTTGTCTAGTAGTATTTGCAGCTCCACAGATGTGACTGAGAAGATGGACAAGCTCACTATAGAAGAAGAACCTACTGCAAGACAGCAAGTAGAAGATAGTGGCTGTTGTCCAGGGGGAGTACTATATGTACCTAATGCAGAAGAAGTCTAAGGAGTGCAGTAAGTTGAAGAAATTGAAGAAATTCAACCTGAAGCCAGGATGCCTCCAGCTAATAGGCATCTTAGAGATCATCCAGCAGATCAAATCATTGGTGATCTAAGAAAAGGGGTACAAACAAGGAGCAAAAATCTGAGTGCAGCACTCTTCTCCAGTTTTTTATCCCAAGTAGAGCCAAAAAAGTTTGAAGAAGCCATCCTAGACCCTCATTGGATTGAGGTAATGCAAGAAGAGCTGAATCAGTTCAAGAGGTGCAAAGTCTGGGAGCTTGTTGCTAAACCAAAAGACCACAACATAATTGGATCTTTAAGAACAAGATGGATGAACATGGAGTAATTGTCAAGAACAAAGCATGATTGGTTGCTAAAGGATATAGACAGGAAGAAGGTATTGACTTTGATCAAACCTTTGCTCCAGTAGCCAGATTGGAAGCCATAAGGATGTTCCTGGCCTATGCAACCTATCAAGGATTTAAAGTTTACCAAATGGATGTTAAGTCAGCCTTTTTGAATGGTAATCTAAAGGAATAGGTCTATGTGGAACAGCCATCAGGTTTTGTTGATTCAACTCAACCTAATTATGTCTATAGACTTAGGAAAGCTTTGTATGGGTTAAAACAAGACCCTAGGGCTTGGTATGAAACCATGTCTAGTTTCCTCATTGAGAATAAGTTCACAAGGGGGAAATAGACAAGACTCTATTTCTTAGGGAATCCAGAGGCAAAATAATACTAGTCAAATATATGTAGATGACATAATATTTGGGTCTACTGAAAGTAGTCTTTGCAAAAAGTTTGCAAAACTAATGCAAGGACAATTTGAGATGAGTAGTATGAGAGAACTTAAGTTCTTCTTGGGTCTCCAAGTTAGACAGACTGAGAATGAATTATCCATATGCCAGTCTAAGTTCACCCTAGAACTCATAAGGAAGTATGATATGGATTCATCCGGTACCATGAAGACTCCTATGGGGTCAAGTATGTCTCTTAGCAAAGATGATGCAGGGAAACCTGTAGATGAGACTTTGTATAGAGGGATAGTTGGCTCCCTACTTTATTTGACTGCAAGTAGACCAGATATCATATATGCTACATGTGTCTGTGCTAGGTACCAAGCATGCCCTAAAGAGTCTCATTTGTCTGCAGTCAAAAGGATACTGAGATATCTAAATGGCACTCCTTATCTAGGCCTTTGGTACCCTAGGAATGGAGACTTTGATCTAACAGGTTATTCAGATGCAGATTTTGCAGGCTGCAAAGAAGACAGAAAAAGTACAACTGGAACCTGTCAATTCCTAGGTGGAAGACTGATTTCATGGAGTAGCAAGAAGCAAACAAGTGTGGCTATCTCCACTGCAGAATCAGAATATGTGGCTGCAGGAAGTTGCTGTGCTCAACTTCTATGGATACAACATCAGCTTGAGGATTATGAAATTCAGGTAAGTAGAACACTACTGTTTTGTGATTCTACTAGTGCTATATCAATTGCAAACAATCATGTTTCCCATAGTAGAACTAAACATATTGAAATAAAATATCATTTTCTAAGGGAACATGTAGAAAAAGAAGATATTTTACTGGAATATGTTAAGACAGATAATCAACTAGCTGATATATATACTAAGCCTTTAGAAGAAACAAAGTTCAATAGGTTTAAAATTGAACTAGGTATGATAAACTTAGAATAAGTTTACAGAAATGGCTAAGTAAAAAGGTGTCCACACACAGAGATATCTGTGTCGACACAGAAAAGTGGTGTCGACACTTCAGAGAAAAGGTGTCGACACATATAGGAAGTTGGTGTCGACACTTCAGAAAATTAGTGTTGACACTTGATAGGTAGGTGTCGACACATCCAAGGTGGTGTCGACACTTAGACTTTATGCAGAATTAGTGAAGTAATTTCTCGACTATGTGTCGAGCTAAGCGGTGTCGACACATAAACAAGTGTCGACACATATATATGTTGACTAAACTTGTGTCGACACATAGGTGTCGAGACATTATAAGTCTGTGTCGACACTTTTCAACAGTGTCGACACAATTTGAGTTAGTTAACCCGCCCTTTCATCTTCAATCCTAGAAAGGTATAAATAGGATTTCTCCATTGTCTGTCAACACGCTCACTGAAGTTTCGAGACCAAACTTGTGTGTCGACACCTCTCTTCTCTTGATTCAAATTCTTCAAACCCTAATGGCGCCAAAGCTCGAGGAGAACGTCAATGAAGGCTATAAACTGGTGCGACATGCGTTTGACGATGCAGAATAAGAGATCAAGAATGTGGTAACCCTAGTTGTAGACTCAGGGTTAGATTTTCTTGTTTTAGAGCCGACTAAGATCTGGAAGAAAGAAGTATTGGAATTTCTAAATGGAGCAACCCTAGACGACTCTGGATTCAAGATCAAGTCAAGGATACATGGAGAAAAGGTGAAGGTCTCAACTAAAAGTTTGAGAAAGGTCCTAAATCTACCAAGGACAAAAGAAGAGGATGAAGTTACTGCTTCTAAGACCAGAGAAGCTTTAACATGGTGTGGTCTAGATTCCAAGCTGAAAATTGGATCTGTATTCAATAGGAAAGACATGAACAGCCAGAAGAAATTTCTCTCAGAAATTGTTGGAAAAGTGATCTTAAGTAAGCCTGGAGGGCATGACAGGGTATCAGCCCATATGTTCAATCTTATGATAAGGATAATCTTCACTCTGCAAACTGATTGGTCTGTTGTTGTCTTTGATAAGATTAAAGAGAGTATGAAGAAACCCAATTTGGGTAGGATATTAAGTCTTTACTTGGCTGGTAGTATACTAGAAGTCCTGAGTCAAGCTGTTGGATCTAAGATCAATCATATGAGGAAAATGGACATGAGACTCTTCTCCAGATGGGATAGGGTTTTGTCTAAGGAGATGCCAACACCAGAGAAAATAACTCCTGAGAAGGAAACCCTTCTCAAGAAGAAGAAGAAGATAGCTCCAGTAGCTCAAGAATCATCAAGTAGTTCAGAAGAATAAGTTGTCTTCACTACTAATGAAGAAGACACTGGAGATGCTGGGAAGTCTCCAGCTCAACAAGAAGTTGCTGAGAGGCAGGGGGAGCTACCTCAAGCTAGCCCCTTACACCAGGATTCAGTCCAGGGGGAGCCACTAGTAGTGGAAGAGCCAGCTCCACTAGAGAGTGAGCAAGCAACCCACACTATCCTTGAGGTAATCTCAGAGATCAATCAATTAGATTTCCTTATTGAGAGTGGAGTTATAATTGACAACTTATCTGATGTTAATCAGACCCCTCAGATTGATAGTCAACTCCCAGATGTTATCATGGAGGACACATCTGTTGAAGCTCAAGTGGAACCAACTCAAGTCCCTGATGAGATAAGAGAACCTCCATCACTTCCTCAACAAGAATTTACCATGGAAGATCTATTCCTTAATCTGGATCAGACAGACTTTGACAAGGAAAGTGATGCTGCTGAGGGGGAGACTGCTCAAGTTCAGGGGGAGCAAGTGGAAATTCTAGAAGAAACAACAAGAAAAGAGCCTGAGAAGCCAAAGGAAGTTTAGGAGCTACCTAGGGAGAGGGTAGACATAGTAAGCACCTCAGCTTCTGAAGATGAGGAGGCAGCAAGAGCTAAAAAGAGGAAATTCCAAGTATTTAAAAGAAGAAGCCAGACTTATAAGAAAGCTCTGCAAACTATAGCACCACAGCCTGCACTACAGCCAGCACCAACTGTAGACTACAGTGCTTTGATGGTTGCTATGCAAATTAAGCTTGATGAGCACAGGAAAGCCATAGAAACATATGTGGATGAGGGGCATAAGTCTTTACAGTTTGACCTGGCCCAAGACATAAAGTCTATAAGATTTGAAATGAATCTCAATAAGAAGGAGATGACTGACTGCTTCCACAAGGAAGGGAATGCAGTGGTATACTTGGCTACTCATCAGGAGAAAATCAAAGCTCAAGTGGATGACATTGTACTGAAGCAGGGATATATACTGGAAAATCAAATCAGAATGAATGATAATTTGACTACTTCCCACAATGCCATAGTAACAGAGATGAAGAATATAGCTGCAGGACAGACTACTTCTACTGCTACTACTAAAGTAGAGTTTGATAAAGCTTTACAAGAGGGCATCACTGCTGTTACATCTGCTATTCAAGATTCTCAGAAGCTGATCTCAGAAAAACTCCAAAGGTTAAAACCTTTCTACAAGGATGGAGTCAATTATCTTAATGCACAAATCAGATTCCAAAAGGATGATCTAAGAGATCACATGGAAAGAGAAGTCATAAAGGGGGAGAGGGTGTTAGTCAAAGCCAGCTCTGATCATGCCAAGTGGATTTCTAATTCTATCAGAGCTACTCTTGGTTATCCTCCTTTATGTGATGATGACAATGTAGCAGAATCTGGGATACATCCTGCATATCTAGGAGGGGAGCAACCTGAAGTGGCTCAAGTAATCTACCCTCCTCTAGATTTTGATATGGTACAAGCTGATATACAGTCTATGTATAGCCCACTTGAGGGACATCACAATATTATTATAGAGAAGGTGGTTCAGCCAGTATCTGAGGCTTTACAGGAGGCTATACTGAAAGAACAAGATGAACAATAAGCTAGATTGTCTAAGAAGAGGTTCAGAGAGCAAGCTGAACAAAGGCCTGACTTTGAGCAGTGGAGTCCCACTTCAAGAAACATTATCTTAACTGCATGGAAAGCTGCCAAAGATAATATTCAAGACAGAAACAAATGGTTTTCTGAACTAGAATGAAAAAAGCATGAATCAAGACAAGAAGCTATAGTGCAATATAGAAGAAAGACAAAGATGGGAAAGCTACCTCCTACTACTCAGGAGCCTAGCAAGTACTTTCCCAAGCCTTATCATTATTTTGAGAGGCAGAAGATTAAAGCTGAAGAGCTAAAGAAGAAGGAACTGAAAGGGAAAAAGCCTGCTGATACTGAAGATGCTGAAGCCCCTGTGCAAGCAAAGATAAAGTCTGGGAAGGGCATAGTGATCAAGGAGGCTGAGCAGAAATAGAATTACATTATCTTAAGTTTATTATGTAATCACTTGTATTAAAACACTTTGTAAACTCTTGTATAATGAATATGACAAAGTTGACTAGAACAATGTGCTGTGTGATATATTTATTTCATAATTGTTCTGAGATGTTATCTGTGTATACATGTTTTGTTTGATACATGTTTATGTTTGCCCTGTTATATAATCCTGCTTTACATCATGCTATGATTTTATTCTGTATGGTGTATATCATTGACTAAGGGTTATGACTTCTCCAAATAGGGGGAGATTGTTGGGTACATTGGTTTAAATGTACCTGATTTGAAGAAGCCTCACCCTACTCAATGATATACATTAAAATGTACTTGATGTGTTTTGAGTTTACTTGTGCAGGTTAAGTATTTGCAGGAAAGATGAAAAAGTTTCTAAGTCCATGTGTCGACACCCAGGAGCAAAGTGTCGACACTTAAGAGGGCTTGTGTCGACATCCAGGCAAGCAGTGTCGACACTTGGAGTACTTGTGTCGACACCAGGGATGCAGAGTCGACACCAGACAGAAAGTGTCGACACAAGGAGCTGTGTCGACACTCAATGAAGAAAAGTCCAGTGAAGCTGTATCGACACTTAGCAGTTGTGTCGACACCCAGTGAAACTGTGTCTACATCAGAAAGTGTCGACACTTGGAGGCTGTGTCGACACTCGGCAAAAGTCAGCAGAGTCTAAGTATAAGTGTCGACACAAGAAAGAATGTGTCGACACTCAGCAGAAGACTCAACACTTGAAGAAAGTGTCGACACAAGAAAGAATGTGTCGACACTCAGCAGAAGACTCAGTACATGAAGAAAGTGTCGACACTAGGAGGCTGTGTCGACACTCAGCAAAGTTCAGCAAAATTCTAAGTACAAGTGTCGACACTAAGGAGATGTGTCGACACTCAGCCAGAGTCTCAACAGAAGAAGAATGTGTCGACACAAGGAGTAGTGTCGACACTCAGCAAGTATCAACACAGAAGGCATGTGTCGACACCAAGAAGATGTGTCGACACTGAACAAGTTCAACACATGAAGATGTGTCGACACAAAGGTGTTGTGTCGACACTTACAAGAATTCAACAAAGTACTGAAGAACAAGGAGTTGTGTCGACACACAATATCAGTGTCGGCACATGATGAAGAAGCTGTGTCGAGAAGTGAATTCTACAACACAAGGAGTTGTGTCGACACCTTGAAGGCTAGTGTCGACACTTTGTCAACTTGTGTCGACACTTAGTCTATAAGTGTCGACACTTAAAGACAGACAGTCTCGATACTTTCAGATAGTTACAGATTTTTTTCAAGAACTGACTGGATGACTTGATAGCTGCCATTCCAGCCGGTCTACTGCACCTGTCAGAGTTGTCAGAAATCAGTTAGGAACCGGACCAACCGGTTACCATGAAGAAGGCCTATATATAGGCTTATACTGTCTACAGAAACAAATGATTCAACACAGATCAACACATCAAGTAATACAAAGAAGATCTAGCTATTCATTGAAGAATCAAGTGAGGATCTAAGAAGTTGGAGAGAGAGAGCTCCATCCAAGAAGACAGCCGTTGGAACCAGGCTGTGAATAAGGGTTCAGACTTTGTTCTGAATCTTAAGTTGCAGAGATCAAGGATCAGCTGCAGAGAAGATCAATCCTATTGTGTTCTACATTCAAGAAGCTTTGAAGAAAAGCCAAGTGAGATTGATCTCAACAGAGTTCTTCCAAGAACTCATCAAGAACCTATCAACTCCTCTCTCTATTCTCTGAGTTGTAGGTATAAACTTTGTATTCTAATTTCTTGTAGGATCCTTAGGGATCTGAGTTGTAAACCTGCAATTATAAAGGCTGAGTGTAGGGCCTGTGTGCCTGAGTGTAGGAGATTTGTATCTCTGAGTGTAGGCCTGTTGTGGCTGAGTGTAGGCCTTGTGGCTGAGTGTAGGCTTTGTGGAGAAGCTGAGTGTAGGTCTTTGAAGAAGACTGAGTTGTAGGGCCTTGAGCCTGAGCTGTAGGAACCTATTGTGGGGTTCTGAGTGTAAGATCTGAGGATCTGAGATAGTGGTGGAGTTTGGCCGAATCTAGTACACTACTAGATAGGCGAAGGGGGAAAGTGGATGTACCCAAACCTTGGGGAACCACTATAAATTTGTGTGTTCACTGTGTGCTTGATTGATTGCTGTGATTGCTGATAGACTGTTGTGTAGAATTTGTTTTAACTCTGAGATATAAACTGAAATCTGCCTAAAAAGTTTAAAAAGATTAAGTCACCTATTCACCCCCCTCTAGGTGATTAGGTACAATTTCTTTCAGTCCTTTCACTCTATGATAAGAATGAACTTCGTGTTTGTTGGGAATTTGCCATCAATATTCTTGGATTTGAATAAGTGCAACTTGAAATGATAAATGTAATTATATTTGACAATTATCTTCTCTCATTCTTATAGAATCATTTATTAATACTTCTAATATAACCCAGCACATCACGAGATGGGTCCAGAACAATTCTCTAAGGATTGGTCTAAGACTAAGCTTCACCGTCTTCATATGTATTGAGGTCAAGATGATATTGTAGGACTTTGTAGAAAGTCTGACGTAGGATTAAAAGTTGAATCTGTGGTAGGGCTATAAACAACCTGAGGTAGGTCTGTCGTAGGCTTGAGGTAGGATCCTGGAGTGGATCCGAGTTATAAGTTCTTGAACTAAGAAGAAGAGTATGCTGAATCTAGCTCACTACTAGATATGTGGAGAAAGATATTAGACGTACCTATAATTTGAAGAACCACTTTAAAATTGATGTGTGCTTTCTCTGTGTGATGTGATTGTGATTACATTTAACTGTATAGTTAGGCATAGTTTTAAAATAGCCTAAAAGGTTCAAATCACATATTCATCCCCCTTTAGGTGATTTAGACTACCAATATTAGGTTCAAATCACCTATTTAACGGTCAGAGGTTGGTTGGTTGTTAAGAGACTTAACAGTTTAACCTAGATCTTAACATGTGTATTTAGTGGATCTCCATGATTTCCAGTGAATGCTATAAGGAGATGAGTTCAATGAAGCTTCCCGCATGCAAGAAGGATAACTTTGACATCTGGAAACAGAGAGTCAAGTTGTTTATGGAAGCCTCAGATCCAAGGATATATATTATTATTAAGGAGGGACCTTTCACCCCATGAAAGTCTCTTCAATAGATATAAATCTGCAAGTCCCTAAACTGTATGCTGAAATGACTAGGGATGAGATTGTGCTGACTACAATGGATAAGAAAGCCAAAAATACAATAGTTAGTACAATTGATGATTCCACCTTCCAAAACTTGATCCACTACTAAACTCTAAAGGAGATGTGAAATACACACATTGTGTATATGAAAGGAACTGAGGAGGTCAGAGATGATAGGAAATCCATTCTGAATCAAGAGTATGATGCCTTTAGATAAGGCACTAAAGACAACATAGCTGATTGCTTTGCAAAGTTTTTCAATATTGTGAATGAGCTGAAGACTTATGGGAGAGTCTTCACAGATTATGAGTTGAACGACAAGTTCCCGAGGTCTATAACAAGAGATTGGGATAATGAGATCTGTGCAATCAAGGAGATGAGGAATCTGGCCAACATTCCTCCCCATACACTTTATAGAAAGCCGCTCTCCTATGAGATGCAGCTAAATTCAAGGAAGGAAAAAGATGTTGCTATCGGGTCTCTTCTAAAGGAGAAGTCTATGTCCCTCAAGGTTGTAGGATCAAGGAAAAGCAATGATACAATTCCCTCTCCACACAAAAAAATGTCTGAATCTGAATTTTTAGAGCCCGACACTTGTGATGCTGAGATGACTGATGGAGAATTTGCTACATTCTCCAAGCAGTTTAAGAAGATGATGTCTAGGAAGAAGTAATGAAAGAATAGACCTTCTTCCTCCACCAAATCCAAGAAAGATTACAATAAATCTGACAAAGTCAAGAAAGACCCTAAAGGGGATATGTATGGATCTAAACTCAATAAACATGTTTCTTTTGATATTATTTGTTATTACTCCATTAAGCCAGGACATGTCATCACTGACTGCCCAATAAAGAGAAAAGTGAAAAAGAGTGCAGGTGATTTGAAGCACCACAAGAGGAAGAAGATATAGAAGAGCCTCTTGGCTAAGATGGAAAATTCATTGAATGAGAGTGACTCAGAATCATCTGAGCCAGAAGAAGAAGCCTACATTGGGCTCTTTGCTGTCAATGAAGAGGATGACTCTCATGCTACCAGGATTGGCATCATGACCCCCTTATCTTATTCAGATAGTGACTGTAAAGAAGACAGTTATTGTTTCATGGCCATGATTGATAAGGATGTTCAGGATGACACTCGTCTCGATGATGTAATTATTTTAGCTGTCTTTTTCTAAGTCTAACTATGAAACATGCCAAGATTCTGAGGCACCCTCATCATCTTATGATGAGGATGAATCAAATTCTGAGACTGATATCAATCAATTGATTGACAACTATGATGCGCTTTTAGAATCCCCGAAAAGGAGCAAGAAGCTTGTTAAGAAGCAAGCTGAGGAGATTATTTCACTCTAGCTATCTAAATCTGAATGCCTTGAGTCTGCTACACAGCTAACTTAAATGAGTAGGGAGATCAACTAGCTAAAAGGGATGACAATCATCCAATTTAAAACTATCATCTAGAAGAACAAGATCATTAGGGATCTTGAAGAGAAGCTCCTCAAGTAGAGGAAGCTTGTGGCCTAGTTCTCCAAGCCACAGAACATGCTACCCATCATTGATTCCTTCTCAGCCCAATATAGAGGGGGAGTAGGCTTCAATAGAAGAGCAGCAATAGCCAGCAATAGGGGAAAAGGGAAAGCTATTGTGACTCAAACCATCTTACAAAGGGTGTTATTACCATCAAACAATTATGACCAGGACAGTATGTATGGCCATCTGAAAAATGGTTGCTCCTAAAGTATGGTTAACAATGTTCCTGACTGGAGAGAAAGAAATGGAATGTGATTTAGTGCACTGAAGGCACCCCGTATAGAAATCCAAATAGGCCACTATGAACCATTTGTGTTTGGTATACCAAATCCAACTCTCAAGGGTAAGGAAGTGGCCACCCACCAAAGTCCCCTTCCTAAGAAGCAACAACGGGCTAAGAAGACGTTATAGGTACCTGTCAAGACGATACTGTCTTGTAAGGTCACCTATCACCATGCCAATAACCAGTTGGTTGTTGAAAGGAACTTGAAGAATGCCAAGGCCTTCAACCTTGAACCTGCTCAATTTCACACTCATACTACTCCTAAAGTAGTCCAGAAGAGAAGGTTTAACATTCATGATTGCTGGTGTTATGGTAAAGTGGGGGCACTTTGCTATAGATTGCCGGTACAACCCAACATTGCCACATGCAAAGAGAGCCTTCCCAGCTGGTAGTTGCTTTTATAGAAAGTTTGTTTTTCATGCTGACAAGAACCAAGGACCCAAGGTAGGTTGGGTTCCTATGGTAAAATGAATTGTTTTTGCAGGATAGTTCAGGTAACAATCTAAAATAAATATGGTACTTTGACAATGGTGGTTCCAGGTACATGACTAGAACAAAGTTCCTTCTTAAGGATTATACCCCAGTAAAGAATGAACCAAATGTCATCTTTGAAGGTTCTGACAGAGGAATCACTAAAGACTATGGTATGATCTCCAATGACATAGTCTCTAACACAAGAGTAGCTTATATGGAGGGGTTGCAACACAACCTTTTAAGCATAAGTCAACTATATGACTTAGGCTATACCATTGAATTCCACAAGGACAAATGCTTGATAAAAATGTCTGTTGATTTAGATACTTTTCTCTCAGACACTAAGAGTGGAAATGTATATTGCTTAGATTTTATGTACTCTGATTCTTCCACTCCAGTTTGTCTTGTAGCTAATGAGAAAGAGTCTTTTTGTGTCCAATGACAAAAGAGACTAGCTCACATTAACTACAAAATAATTTGTAAGTTATTCTTTGAAAATTTAGTTAGGGATAGTCCAAACTTGAAATGTGTTAAAAATGGTCTCTGTCATGCATGCCAGATAGGCAAGCAAACTAGGGCCACTTTTAAGAGAATAGCTCCCAAAGACTTTATTAGATGTCTGTATTTATTAAATATGGATTTTTTGGTTCTTTGCCCATTTAGAGCTTAGGAGGGAAGTTGTATACCTATATGATAGTAAATGATCACTCTAGGTACATGTGGTCTTCTTCCTTAGAAAGAAGTCAAACGCCCTGAATATCTTCATGACTTTTGTCAATTCCATTCAAAATGAAATGGACTGTACTGCGATCAAAGTAAGAAGTGACCATGACACAAAATATCAGTATAGTGCTATGACAAATTTCTGCCAAGAGCTAGGTATCTCCTTGGAGTTCTCCTCTCTAAGAACTACACAGTAGAATATAATAACCGAGAGAAAGAAGATGACCCTGATAGAGGCAGCCAAAATAATGTTGAGTGACTACTCACTGCCATAATATTTCTGGGTTGAGGTAGTCAATATAGCCTGTTATGTTTTAAAGAAGGCCTCTATCAATAAGGTTCATAAGAAAACTCCTTATGAATTGTTGAAGGGAAGAAAACCAATAATATCCTACTTTAGAATCTTTGGTTGCAAATGTTTCATTTTGAATAATGAAAACTCTTATTTAACCAAGTTTGTAGAGAAATATAGTGAGGGCATTCTTGTTGGATACAACTCACATAGTAGAGTCTATAGAGTATCCAACAAGAAGATCCATGTTGTTGAAGAATCAATTAATGTTATTTTTGATGAGACTAGCCTGATATACAAGGGCTGGTCTAGTTCGCCTAATATTATAGGTACCTGGCAAATGTTGCAAGAGCTGTTTATCCAAGACAAGCCCAACTCAAGCATGATCTCCCCACTTATGGAGTTTCCTGTGAAGAAATTCAACCAACATATGGATATCAGGATGTTATTGATGAGAATCAGCTTGCAAGAGACATTCCACTAGTTCAGCTAGCTATAGTAAGGCTGCCTACAACAACCAGACACCTAAAGGATCAACCCAACACTCTTATTATTAGAGATGCCAACCAGGAAGTTACCATAAGGAGCAGGATTCACTATGAAGCAATGTTTTTGAGCTTCCTATTTCAGGTGGAACCCAAGAGGTTTGAAGAAGCTAATCAAGATCCTTATTGGATAAATGCAATACAGGAGGAGCTACTCC
Organism: Platanthera guangdongensis; assembly: GCA_039583875.1. Lineage (NCBI taxonomy): Eukaryota > Viridiplantae > Streptophyta > Magnoliopsida > Asparagales > Orchidaceae > Platanthera > Platanthera guangdongensis. The sequence goes on from CM077163.1 coordinate 235,584,280, forward strand.
AGTTCAAGAGATGTCAAATTTGGAATTTGGCGCCAAAGCTACAAGGAAACAACATTATTGGCACCAAGTGGATATTTAGAAAAAGATAGTTGAAAACGGTGTAGTGGTGAAGAGCATGGCAAGGCTAGTTTCTAAAGGATACAAAATAAGAAGAGATCGTTAACTTTGACTAGACCTTTGCCCCAATAACAAGACTAGAGGTTACTACCCCTCTACCACTGGGACCACCAGCACCGACTCCTGCCCCCGCCAGGTCACCTGTCATCTGTGTATACTCTCGTCGCCCGTCCGACTCCGTTGCCCCTCTGTAGTCAGCCTCGACCTCGGCTACTCCGCGCCCTGCTGATCAGGTACCTGCCTCCACTGCTCATCCTCTGGCAAACTATGTATCTTTGCATTGCCTCTCTCCTCATCTACACACATTTGCTACTTCTCTTTCTTAGATTTTAGTTCCTAACTCTATGTAGGAGGCGCTACAACATCCTGGATGGCGGGCCGCCATGGAAGAGGAAATGATTGCTCTCTGGGCCAATCAGACATTTACTCTTGTACCCCTTCCTCCTGGTCACACGCCGGTTGGGTGTAAATGGGTTTACGTTATCAAACATGATGCTGACAGAACGATTGACCGCCTAAAAGCTCATCTGGTGTCCCTTGGCTTCACCCAACAACAGGGGCTCGACTATGACAACTTTTTCTCTGGTTGCCAAACTCAACACCGTTCGAGTCCTCATCTCCGTGCCTGTCCATCGCCAGCGGCCTTTATTCCAACTCGATATTAAGAACACCTTTCTGAATGACGATCTCCAAGAAACGATCTATATGCAGCAATCTCTCGCGTTTGAGACCACGGGGGAGTCTCAGGTTTGTCGACTGACAAAGGTTCTGTATGGTCTCAAACAATCCCCTCGGGCGTGGTTTGACGAATTCAATAAGGCTCTTCGAGAGGTTGGTTTTACTCGCAGCTCGGCCGACTTCTCACTATTCACTCGTCATCGAACAACAGGAACTGTTCTTCTGTTAGTATATCAAATGAATGTTAAGTCAACTTTTATGTATGACAACATCAAAGATGATGTATATGTAGAGCAACCCTTAGATTCTGTACATCCAACTCTACCTGATCATGTTTACTTTCTTAAAAAAGCTTCATATGGGTTAAAGCAAGCCACTAGAGCTTGACATGAAACCATGTCTACCTTCCTCATTAAGAATAAGTTTTTAAGGGGGAAGATAGATAATACATTTTTTCTTAGTAAAACAAAGGACAAGGGTCTCCTAATCCAAATATATGTTGATGACATTATATTTAGTTCTACTGATAACAACCTTTGCAAAAGGTTTGCCAACCTGATGCAGAAGGAGTTTGAGATGAGCAATATGGGAGAGCTCAAGCACTTCTTAGGTCTCCAAGTGAAATAGTTAGAGGATGAAATTTTCATCTCTTAGATCAAGTACACTAGAGAACTAATTAAGAAGTTTGGTTTGGAGTCTACCTCTACCGTGAAAACTCTAATGAGATCAAATACATCCCTAAACAATGATGTGAAAGGGAAACCTTTTGATGAGTCCATATACATGTGTATTATTGGATCCCTGCTGTACTTGACTGATAGTAGACCTAATATAATGCATGCAATCTGTGTTTATTCTAGGTACTAGACATGCCCCAAGGAATCTCACTACTCCGCTGCAAAGAGGATTTTGAGATACCTTAAGGGCACTCAAGAACTTGACCTTTGGTACCCTAAGAATAATGACTTTGAATTAATTGGCAATTCAGATACAGATTTTGTAGGGTGCAAAGAAGATAAGAAAAGTACCCTTGGGACATGCCAGTTCCTAGGGAGAAGATTGGTTTCATAGAGTAGAAAGAAGTTGACCAGTGTGACTATATTCACAGCTGAGTCAGACTACATCTCAATAGACAGTTGTTGTGTACAACTATTGTAGATTCAACATCAGCTTCAGGATTAAAATTTCCAGATAAGTAAAACCCCTATGTTTTCTGATTCATCTAGTGGCATCTCTTTTTTTCTAGGAATCCCATGTCACACATCAAAACTAAGAATGTTGAGATTATGTATCATTTTATCATAGAACATGTTGAAAAGGAGGATATTTGCCTTGAGTTTGTACCTACATACAAACAAGTGGCTGATATCTTCACTAAATCTCTGGATGAAGCAAAGTTTAATTTCTTTAAAATAGAATTGGGTATGCTTAACCTAGAATTAACTTGATTTACCATCTATCATTTTCCTTATTGTTACTAACATGTTTTCATGTTAAGCTTATGCATTCTAGTAGCTTTTAGTAGTAGCTAGAATTTTAACTATGATGCAAGTATATTAAAAATGGGTCACATGACTCAAGATGGTGAAGATGGATCAAGACGGTCAAGATGGATCAAGATGGTATAGTCTTGACAAGCTGTTATCTTTCTCAAATCAATCTCAGCTTTCAAATTTAACCAGGTCATTTGCCCATGTACGCGATGCTTCAATTATTATTTTTATATATATGCATATATAATAGTACTAAAGGTTTAAGTTTAAAACTTAAAACATAAACACTTAGACCCATTCTCCGTCTTGCCCTCCATCTCTCTCCCTCAAATCATCAAAGCCACTTAGAGATGGCCCACAAATGAGAAGGCCACTTACATGATGGCACAAAGATAGTAAGGAATGGATTTCTGGAAGCTCTAGAAGAAATCAAGACAAGTTTCAGTTTACTCGACCCCGTCAACCTAGAATTTGTTCTTTTAGGGCCTGCAATGATTTTGAAAAAGGAGGTATTGGAGTTCTTCTCAAATGATAAGATGTCTTCTTCAGGAGAATCCATAAATAGCAAGATTGGTGGAGTTTGCATTAAGATAAACCCTAAGCGTCTCGCCAGAGCCTTACGACCTCCACAATCTGACGAATATCATGACATTGCCAAGAAGGACACTAAAGTGGGCCTAGCCTGGTGTGAGCATGAAGGAAATCCTTATGGATCCTTAGAAAGAAAAAATTCCAATATACAAGGAATGTTCCTGACATATATCATTGGAAAGGCACTCCTGTGCAAAGTTGGATCACACGACAGGATATCAAAACACATGTTTGATCTGATGAGCAAAGTCATTCTGACTAAGAGGACATGTTAGAAATGAACAAAAAACAAGCCGGAAGTGGAACTAAAACAAACCGGAAGTGGTTTTAACAGAATCTTTATTATCTGAAAAAGGTATCTATTACAAAGGTATGACCTCCCTTATATAGAATGGAGGAGAGGAGAGAGAATACAAATAAGAGATGTGGGACTAAAAATTTACATGACACAAGCGGACTATACAGACACAAACCGCACAAGCCGCGCGGATAGACAGACGGGCTAACCGCTCGGCTACTGCCAGAGAGAGAGATTGTCATGGGAGACCGCTAGGCCGCCCGGTCTCCAATTCACCAGAGTCAAACCGCCAGACCGCTTGGACTTCAGACAGCACCACACAATAACCAAACCGCTGACGAGTAGCTGCAAAACCGCGCGGTCATCAACCTGCCAAGCCAGACCGCCAGACCGCCCGGTCACCAACTTCAACACTCCCCCTCAAGCTGGAGCATATATATCGATCATGCCCAGCTTGTCACAAATATGAAGAAACGAGGCGGAAACTGGCTTGGTGAAGATGTTAGCTAACTCTTTATGAGAAGTGACGAAGGGAGTGCAAATTTATCCCTTCAGAATCTCTTCACGAATGAAATGACAGTCGACCTCAATGTGCTTGGTTCTTTCATGGAAGACCGGATTTTTGGAGATGTATATGACAGCCTTGTTATCACAGAACATATGTAGAGGATGGTTGTACACCTCTCCTAAATCTAGCAGGAGAGCTCGTAGCCACTTTAACTCACAAGTGGTCGATGCCATACTACGATATTCTGCTTCAGCACTGGATCTGGAAACAACCGACTGCTTCTTGCTCTTCCAGCTCACCAGATTGCCCCCAACAAAGGTGCAAAAACCCGAGGTTGACTTACGATCCCCTTTGTCATCAGCGTAACTTGCATCTGAGTATGCTTCTACCCTCAGATGACCATTATTCTGAAAGAGTAATCCTTTCCCAGGCACTGCTTTGACATATTCCAAGATCCGTAAGGCAGATTGAAGATGACACTCCCGAGGAGCTTGCATAAACTGGCTCACCTTGCCAACAGCATAGGAGATGTCGGGTCTGGTTACCGTGAGATAAATGAGTTTTCCCACCAGACGCCGGTACCTCGAAATATCGGATAGAAGAGGCGAGTCATCTGTCTAAGTTTTGTCTTCTCCTGTAGTCATAGGACAACGGGCAGGTTTAGCACCTGTCAATCCTGCCTCCTTTAAAAGATCAAGGGCATACTTCCTTTGGGAAAGAACCATGGAGTTGGGCTTCCTTGAGATTTCAATCCCCAGAAAGTACTTTGGAGATCCCATATCCTTTGTGACCAGGTGTTGACGGAGGTGTTTCTTTGTCAACGTTACCCCCTCCTGGTCATCGCCAGTAAGAAGAATGTCATCGACATAAACCGCAAGAACAACCATACCAGAGGCGGTTTTCCGAACAAATAAGGAGTGATCGGCCGAGCTTCGTGTAAAACCAATGGCCGCAACAATGCCGCTAAACTTGTCAAACCAGGCACGCGGACTTTGCTTGAGGCCATAAATAGCCTTCTTCAGTCTGCATACACGTGTCTCCCCTTGAGCAACATACCCCGGAGGTTGCTCCATATAAACATCTTCCAGTAGATCACCATAGAGGAAAGCATTCTTAACATCCAGTTGTGAAATTGACCAGTTCCAGTTGACAGCCACAGAGAGAAGGATCCGTATGGTGCTGAGATGAGCAACATGAGAGAATGTATCGAAATAATCAACACCATAAGTCTGAGTGAATCCTTTAGCCACCAGGCAGGCTTTGTAGCGATCCACACGACCATCGGGTAGGAATTTCACCACAAAAACCCAGCGACAACCAACAACATCTGTGCCAACAGGAGGAGGAACAAGAGTCCAGGTACCCGTTCAGTCAGAGTAGCGATTTCTTCATCCATGGCAGCTTTCCAATGCGGAAGGGTAAGAGCTTCCTGATAGGAACGAGGGATTGTGTACAACCCCGTATTCGCGAAAAGGGCCCCCAAGCAAGGCACAAGGCTTGCTACACGATTGTTTTTTGAGTGTTTTGCACTCTTGGGGGCCAATTTAGGGTCACCCTTTAGAATATACTAGTAGGGGGATGATATATTTGCCTCCCCGCCCCGATGTCAGGGGGCAGGTGCGGCGAGAGGTCGACTCAAGTGTCCCTGCAGGCCGCCCAGCTGTCTCCGCCCGCAGGCCGCCCAACCGCCTCAGCCCGCAGGCCGCCCAGCCTCCTTAACCCGCAGGCTGCCCAGCCGCCTCAGCCCGTACGCCGCCCAACTCCCCTAGCACTGCAGGCCGCCCGACCCCAGCTCGCTCGGCCCAGCTCGCCTGGCCCCAGCTCGCCCGACTTCAGTCCGCCCGGCCCCAGCTCGCCCGGCCCTAGCTCGCCCGACTTCAGTCCGCCCGGCCCCAGCTCGCCCGACTTCAGTCCGCCTGGCCCCAGCTCGCCAGGCCCCATCTCGCCCGGCCCCAGCTCGCCCGGCTTCAGTCCGCCCGGCCCAGCTCGCCTGGCCCCAGCTCGCCCGGCTTCAGTCCGCCCGACCCCAGCTCGCCCGACCCCAGCTCGCCCTCCTTCAGTCCGCCTGGCCCCAGCTAGCCCAACGCCAACTCGCCCGGCCCCAGCTCGCCCGGCTTCATTGCGCCCGACCCTAGCTTGCCCGGCCCCAACTCGCCTGGCCCCAGCTCGCCCGGCTTCAGCTCGCCCGACCCCAGCTCTCCCGACCCCAACTCGCCCGGTTTCAGCTCATCTAGTCGCCGAGCCCGCCAGGTCGCCACTCGCAGGCCGCTTGTTCACCCAGCCCGCCCCTCGCTTCTCGCCTAACCGCCAGCTCGCCTGGCTCGAGGATCTGCCCCTGGTAGACTGCGATTAGCTGCTTAGAACATCGGGATTTGACTGTTGGCAGACCAGCCCCAGGGTGTTTTCAGTAATTTCAGAGCAGTGGAGGTTGTTTATTTGCAGACCATTCCCAGAAAAATATAAATAGACCCTTAGGGGTGCCTTGGAGAGCATCACTTCTTTATCCTCTTTCTTCGCCCTCCAAGGCACCTAACTCAACATTGGCTAGGGAGGGGGAGATCACCAAGATCTTTTGGGTATGAGGTGGGATCTCCACGCTAGAGCCGAGGGTCTGTTCCTAGTTTCCCGAGCCTTTGGTCGGTGACATTCGCCTGGGTGCAGTAAGTGTGAGGTCACCCCTTTCTTAGGGACCCCGAACTCTACAGAGACCGATTTCTCGGTTTCAATACTGTCTAGAGCTTCTCAATGCTCTTTGCCTGGATTACTGGTAAAACGACACAACATGCTAACTTAAAACGCAATGTCTAGTTTTGTACAACTTGTGAGATATATGAGACTACCAATTATTTTGGAATACTTAACTTGATCATTGTTGGTCTCTTCATTAAGACTCAACTTGATATTATGATCAAACAGTGTCTCAGCCGGCCTACAATTATCATATCCCTAGGTAGAAAGAAGTTGCTCAATATAATGAGCCTGATGTTGAAGCCAAAAATGGCCTCTGTGGAGTTCGGGGTCCCTAGAAAGGGGTGACCTCACACCTACTACACCCAGAGGAACGTCACAGACCAAAGATCAAGAAGCTAGAAACAGGCCCTCGGCTCTAGCGCGGAGGTCCCACCTCACACCCGAAAGACCTCTGAAGACTCCCCCTCCCTAGCCAATGCTTGAGCTAGGTGCCTTGGAGGAAGAGAGCAAAGAGATTTTTGTGGCTCTGAATGCAATGCTCTCCAAGACACCCTCAAGAGTCTATTTATAGTTTTCCCAACCCCATGGACCAAAATGTCAACAATACCCCTACGCCAAAAAGGCCTTGGGCCAATAGAAAACAGCCACACCGGGGGTAAAGAGGTACTTCCACCCCGAGGGTAAAACAGTAACAACATGGTCAAAAGAGGTCTACGGGCGGAAGGAGCCATTCCCACCATCTCCCCGGGCACCCGAGACGAGCAGGTGACCCCAGAAGAACTGGGGAGCTGGGGGCATGTAACGCCCCCGGTTTTTTTATGGCCATTATGCGGGTTGTGACAGGACAGTGGCGAGACCCCGGCCTCCCGGCCGGTCTCGCCCCGCCAGGCCGCCGGCAGGGGTGAGACCCCCGGCCAGGCCGCGGGCAGGGGTGAGACCCTCGGCCACTGGCCGGTCTCTCCCCGCCAGGCCGGGGCAGGGGCGAGACCCCCGGCCTCTGGCCGGTCTCGCCCCGACAGGCCGCGGGCAGGGGAGAGACCCCCAGCCACTGGCCGGTCTCGCCCCACAAGGTCGCGGGCAGGGGAGAGACCCCCGGCCTCTGGCCGGTCTCGCCCCGCCAGGCCGCGGGCAGGGGCGAGACCCCCGTCCAATGGCCGGTCTCGCCCCGCCAGGCCGCGGGCAGGGGAGACACCCCCGGCCTCTGGCCGATCTCGCCCCGCTAGGCCGCGAGTAGGGGCGAGACCCCCGGCCACTGACCGGTCTCGCCACGCCAAGCCGCAGGCAGGGGCGAGACCCCCAGCCACTGGCCAGTCTCGCCCCACCAGGCCGCGGGCAGGGGCGAGACCCCCAGCCACTGGCCGGTCTCGCCCCGCCAGGCCGCGGGCAGGGACTCGGACTGCTCAAAAGCTTATTAAACTCATCTGGTCCTGCGCCTGCCGGGAGGACCCCCACTCTGCGAATACGGGGTTGTACACAATCCCCTCTCTTTACGAGGTTGGTACAAGCTCGGAAAGAAACATTCAACCCAACGTATTCGCTGAGTGTCCTTCTCAAAGCCGGACATACTCGGCCTCCTCGAGGAGTCAACCTGTTAAGCCAGCTAATGAGAGCCTGGGTGACGAGACGTCCTCGGGGTAAAAAAGACTGCCTCCCTGAGGGGTCAATCTGTCAAGCCAGCTAATGGGAGCCTGGGTGACGAGACGACCTCGGGGTAAAAAAGACTCGGCCTCCCCGCGGGGTCAACTTGTCAAGCCAGCTAATGGGAGCCTGGGTGACGAGACGACCTCGGGGTAAAAAAGACTTGGACTCCTCGAGGGGTCAACCTGTCAAGCCAGCTAATGAGAGCCTGAGTGACGAGATGACCTCGGGGTAAAAAAGACACGGCCTCCCCGAGGGGTCAACCTGTCAAGCCAGCTAATGGGAGCCTGTGTGACGAGACGGCCTCGAGGTAAAAAAGACTCGGCCTCCCCGCGGGGTCAACTTGTCAAGCCAGCTAATGGGAGCCTGTGTGACGAGACGGCCTCGGGGTAAAAAGGACTCGGCCTCCCCGAGGGGTCAACCTGTCAAGCCAACTAATGGCAGCCTGGGTGACGAGACGGCGTCGGGGTAAAAAAGACTTAAGGCCCTCGCGAGGTACCACCGGCCCTGCCAGCTAGTGAGAGCCTGACAGCGGGACCGTCTCGGAGCAAAGAGAACAGGGGCATCCACGAGAGGTACCACCGGCCCTGCCAGCTAGTGAGAGCCTGACAGCGGGACCGTCATCAGAGCAAAGGGTACCTGACCTCCACGAGAAGTCAACCTGCCTGCCAGCTAGTGGGAGCCTGGCAGCGGAACCATCTCGGAGCAAAAAGTACATGTCCTCCACGAGAGGTCAACCTGCCCTGCCAGCTAGTGGGAGCCTGGCAGTGGAACCATCTCGGAGCAAAACGACCTGGGCTTCCACGAGAGGTACGCCTGCCCTGCCAGCTAGTGAGAGCCTGACAGCGGGACCGTCATCAGAGCAAAGGGACCTGGGCTTCCACGAGAGGTACGCCTGCCCTGCCAGCTAGTGAGATCCTGACAGCGGGACCGTCATCGGAGCAAAGGGACCTGTGGATTCCACGAGAGGTACACCTGCCCTGCCAGCTATTGAGAGCCTGATAGCGGGACCGTCATTGGAGCAAAGGGACCTGGGCTTCCATGAGAGGTACGCCTGCCCTGCCAGCTAGTGAGAGCCTGACAGCGGGACCGTCATCGGAGCAAAGGGTACTGACCTCCACGAGAGGTCGACCTGCCCTTCCAGCTAGTGGGAGCCTGGTCATCGGAACCATCTCGGAGAAAAAAGTACTTCACCTCCACGAGAGGTCAACCTACCTTGCCGGCTAGTGGGAGCCTGGTCAGCGGAACCATCTGGGAGCAAAAAGTACTTGAACTCCACGAGAGATCAACCTGCCCTGCCAGCTAGTGGGAGCCTGACAGCGGAACCATCTCGGAGCAAAAAGTACCTGGCCTCCACGAGAGGTCAACCTGCCCTGCCAGCTAGTGGGAGCCTGACAGCGGAACCATCTTGGAGCAAAAAGTACTTGGCCTCCATGAGAGGTCAACCTGCCCTGCCAGCTAGTGGGAGCCTGGTCAGCGAAACCATCTCGAAGTAAAAAGTACTTAGCCTCCACGAGATGTCAACCTGCCCTGCCAGCTAGTGGGAGTCTGGTCAGCGGAACCATCTCGAAGCAAAAAGTACGTGGTAAAGAAAAAAGACATTACATACAACCTACCCTGACCTAACCTGGCAGGTGATACTCATTACAAGGAAAATACATATGGAACTCTGGGCGAGTTAGGGTGAGATCTCTCCACTCACTCCCTATTCCTTGGGGCCTCGGTTCCTCCCCCCTGAGCGATTCCTCCTTCGCCTTTTTCTCCCTTAGCCGACTGCCAAAACTTGATGTGGTGGAGATAGGAGTTGCCTGGGTGCCTGCCTCCCTGGGGCACTCTCGCCTAACCACCTTGGGGCTGTCTCGCCGAGATCCCTGGAAGCTGTCTTGCCGAGAAGGGGGGAGCTAGCTCCTGGGGGGTCGGGGTGGAGCTACTACCGTGAGGAGCAATGCTTCGCAACATCTCCATGATGCCCTAGTTGGAGGCCATGAACTCTTGCCTCCCCACAAAGGGTCCTGAGCTGGGGAGCTCGCCGAGATCCTCACTACCTCCCTGACCTCCAGCCATGACACTCTCCCCAGATCTTCTGTGCTGGTCACTCTCCACGCTCACCGCACCAAAAGTGTTGAAGCCAAAAATGGCCTCTGTGGAGTTCGGGGTCCCTAGAAAGGGGTGACCTCACACCTACTACACCCGGAGGAACGTCACAGACCAAAGATCAAGAAGCTAGAAACAGACCCTCGGCTCTAGCGCGGAGGTCCCACCTCACACCCGGAAGACCTCTGAAGTCTCCCCCTCCCTAGCCAATGCTTGAGCTAGGTGCCTTGGAGGAAGAGAGCAAAGGGATTTTTGTGGCTCTGAATGCAATGCTCTCCAAGGCACCCTCAAGGGTCTATTTATAGTTTTCCCAACCCCATGGACCAAAATATCAACAATACCCCTACGCCAAAAAGGCCTTAGGACAATAAAAAACAGCCACACCGGAGGGTAAAGAGGTAATTCCACCCCGAGGGTAAAACGGTAACAACATGGTCAAAAGAGGTCCATGGGCGGAAGGAGCCATTCCCACCATCTACCCGGGCACCCGAGACGAGCAGGTGACCCCCGAAGAACTGGGGAGCTGGGGGGCAGGGGAGAGACCCCGGCCTCCCGGCCGGTCTCGCCACGCCAGGTCGCCGGCAGGGGCGAGACCCCCGGCCTCTGGCCAGTCTTGCCCCGCCAGGCCGCGGACAGGGGCGAGACCCCCGGCCACTGGCCGGTATCGCCCCGCCAGGCCGCGGGCAGGGGCGCGACCCAAGGCCTCTGGCCGGTCTCGCCCCGCCAGGCCACGGGCAAGGGCGAGACCCCCGGCCACTGGCCGATTTCGCCCCGCAAGGCCGCGGGCAGGGGAGAGACCCCCGGCCTCTGGCCGGTCTCGCCCCGCCAGGCCGCGGGAAGGGGCGAGACCCCTGGCCATGGCCTGTCTCGCCCCGCCAGGCCGCGGGCAGGGGCGAGACCCCCGGCCTCTGGCCAGTCTCGTCCCGCCAGGCCGCGGGCAAGGGCAATACCCCCGCCACTAGCCGTCTCGCGCCCGCTAGGCCGCAGGCAGGGGCAAGACCCCCGACCACTGGTCGGTCTCGCCCCGCCAGGCCGTGGGCAGGGGCGAGACCCCCAGCCACTGGCCGGTCTCGCCCCGCCAGGCCATGGGCAGGGACTCGGACTGCTCAAAAGCTTATAAAACTCATCTGGTCCTGCGCCTGCCGGGAGACCCCCACTCTGCGAATATGGGGTTGTACACCTGACTAAGAGTAACCTGACTCTTGTCAACTCTAACCTTCATACTTAACAGGGTATCCACGGGACCAAGGTCCTTCATGTTTAAAACTCCTGCCATAGTAAATTTAATATCCCTAACTACAACAAGATTATACCCAAAAATTAACATGTCATCCATATATAAACATATGATGACAGTCTGATTCGACAATGAGCAGTGATAAATGCATTTGTCTGAGAGACTGGACTGAAATCCGAGGCTCTTTACCACCTGGTCAAACTTCATATGCCAACTCTTAGACGCTTGTTTAAACCCATAGATTGATTTATCGAATTTGCACACTTCATCTTTTAGATCTTTCTGCACATAACCTTCAGGTTGTGCCATGTAGATCTCTTCATCAAGCTCTCCATTTAAGAAGGCTGTTTTCACATCCACCTGATGAACTATAAAGTTCTCGATAGACGATAAGGCCAGAAGAATCCTGATAGCAGATAGGTGGCACACAGGTGAATAAACATCAAAATAGTCTATTCCCCATATTGTTTATAACCTTTAGCTACGAGATGCGCTCTATACCTGGCTATAGACCCATCACTATATAGTTTCTTCTTTAACACTCACTTGCATCCTAGGACTTTAGCGTCTTTCAGCAAGTCAACTAGATGTCAAGCATTGTTATGTAACAACGAGTCCATCTCATCATCAATGGCTTCTGCCCACATCAACGAATCTCTAGATTTCATTGCTTCATGGTAGGAGAATGGATCTTCCTCTAAGTGATAGGTGACGAAATTCTCACCAAAGTTCTTAAAGATTCTCTCTCTTGTAGATGCTCTAAGTATAACAGGTTCCACCTCTAGGGGTTATGGAGCAGTGCTAGAAGGGCCAGCTTTAAGTTCTACGATAGATTCTGAAATCGTATCATTAGATCCGGAGATAGACAAACCATGATCCTTGATAAATTTATTTTCAAAGAATATGACATCTCTAGACTCTATCATGATATTCATGGATAGATCGAGAAATCTGTCAGCTGCACTATCTTCTGCACTACCTAGATAAATGCACGTCATTGTTTTAGGTTCCATCTTAGGCCTCTTAAAGTCTTGTATTTGCACATAAGCAATATAGCCTCAGGTCTTTAGAGTATCATACCTACAAGGATGACCGTGTCATTGCTCATATGAGGTAAAAATGAGCTGAGAATGAGGCACTCTATTCAGAATGTGATTTGCAGCACGAACTGTTTCTCCCCAAAAAGAATTAGGCATGTCAGCTATTAGGAGCATAGAAATCAACATCTCTGTCAAAGTTCTATTCTTACGCTCTGCAACACCATTTGACTGATGTGAGTAAGGAGCTGTAGTTTCAAGAATTATTCCCTCAGACCCACAAAATTCCTTGAACCTAGTAACAATGTATTCTCCTCCTCGATCAGTTTTAAATCTTTTAATTTTCAGGTTTAACTGATTTTGCACACGAGACTTGAAGGTCTTAAATGTCTCAAAAGCTTCATCGTTTGATTTTAACAAATATACATAATAATATCTAAAAAATCGTATATAAAAGTAATTAGATACTTCCTTCCACCTCTAGTGATGTTACTACGAAAATCACAGAAGTCTGAATGTATCAATTCAAGAAGTTTCGTGCTTCTAGAAACCGATTTGCAAGGATTTCTAGTTATTTTGGTTTGAGTGCACACCTCACATTTGTCAAATCGAATAGACAGATCTAAGAAGATGTTATGACTCTTTGCTAGATCTAGCATTTTCCTATAGTTCACATATCTAAGTCTGTTATGTAACAACTTATGATCAATAAGGTTCGAACTTATTTAGTTAATGTTATCATTATTTAAGCTAAGTCCATACATTCTGTTGATCAGGTACGCACACCCAAAGTAATGTGAATTAACCGTCAGGGTCATTCTACCATTTTGAATCGTGAAGGATATCTCAGTCTTCTCTAATAGACTCATCAAAATAAGATTTTTAGTTAATGTAAGAACTACTTTAACATTATTTAGAAATAAAATTTTACCTGATAAGAGGACCATCTCGGCTGTCCCAGCATGGGTCACCTCGGTCTATCCTCCATTGCAGTTCTCCACCTTCTCCTGGATTGCCACAACCTCAGTCAAAAGACCTCTGTCATTCGTTACATGACATGTAGCACCACTATCCAACCATCACTCAGAGGAAACACTGTGGTGACTACTCACGATCATAGGAAGTTCAAAATAAGGAGTCACTGATATTCATGGCTACAACTTCTACTAGCTGGGCTTGCTTGGTGTAATAAATATTGGCAGCTTCTTGGTTTCCTCGTACGACACCCAACCCTCCGGTAGTGGGGAATTTCATGACGAGGTGCGGGATTGAAGGAATGGCTTTGAAGATTGACTGGATGGATCTCCCGAAGATCACATTATAGGCTGAGCTTGAATCCACCACGACGAACTAGATTTTGCGCGTAGATTGCCTTAGAAACTCCCCCATGGTGACTGGTAGAGTTATCGTCCCTCGCACTCGAACTAGATGGTTGTCGAAGCCGTACACAGGTCCGGCTGCTGACGTGAGATGTTGAATGGTAAACTTCATACTTTGAAGAGTGGAGAAGAATAAGACATCGATCGAACTTCCATTGTTGACGAGTATCCTTTCGACCTTGTAGCAGGGATCACTGATGCCTGCACTAATCACAAGAGGGTCTTGGTGGGGGTGTCTGGATTTGCTCAAGATCTTCATCCCCAAACGCTATGGTGGAGTCTTGCTTGCCTCTTATATCTCCCTGGGTGCTTACTAAAGATATTTGGGTAGAGAGAATTGGTGACCCGATAATAGTTTCGATGTTCTCGACTATCTGTCTGCCACTAGCTCCTCCTTGCTGGGCATTCTGCTGGTCTCTTGCCTGCCCAGGGGAGCTTGTTGATCTTATTGACGTCCTTGCAAGAACCTACCTAGGAGTCCCTGGTGAACTAGACGCTCGATTTCATCCTTCAGTCTTGCACACTCCTCCGTGGTGTCCCCGGTTGCCTGATGGAATTCACAATTCTTTGACTGGTCACTTCTGGGATTTGGGGCAGGCTACTTGGGGCGGTGCAGAGTCGACTCGTTTTGGATGGTATAAAGCACATTCGTGCGGGTGGTATTTAACAGAGTATATTCTCGGGGTGGCTGGTCCCTCTGAAAGTCGCGTCGTCGCTGGGCATTCCAGCGCTCTTCCTGGAATCTTCCTTCCTAGACCTTTGAAGACTGCTCCCTGTCCCTTTTGCGTTTCTGGTCTCCATCAAACTGTTGACGATGTGCTTTGATGGCTTCATCTGCTGCTATCTGTGTTTCCACGCGGTGTACAAGGTGTAAGACCCCATCCCCAACTTTTTCCCGGGTCGGGCCAGAGGGGACCTTACTGACCAATACGTCCACCCAGTGCTCCTTAGGGGTAACGACCCATCCTATCTAAGCACTAGGTGGCCGCCTTGCTCAGCTAGAATCACAACATTCACAACAAATCAGAGATTTGCGGAAGCATTAACAGGAAACCAATATTAAATATATAAATATATATATATATATATATATATATATATATATATATATAATATATATATATATATATATATATATATATATATATATAACATCATATATATTTACATGAGTACAAATGTCGTAGCCTAAGTATTTATATAAGCCAGCAGGCTGTACAAGTACTACATATAACTCCTCACGCTCTCTTCCCATTCAGCTCGTCAGTACTCACATCTCGAAACTCTGCAGACGTCGGGGGTGCATCTGCTCGAGTAATCCCAACTGCTGGCGCAATCTCCTGCGGCGGCGGGCCACTACGCAGGGTCTGGGTAGATAGGGACATTTTATCTCATCAGAGCTGAGTAGAAACCACTGGGGCGAAGCCCTCCAAGAAATACTCCCCTCAAGAGCTCTGGGTCAACTCCCGGAATCTTGCGAGTTTCTGCGGTAAACCTATGAAATAATTCCATCAAGGATTCTCCTTGATTTTGTCGAATCCCTGACAAATGTGAGGGGTCTCAAACGATTCTTCGGTTGACAATGAACTGGTCGGCGAATTGCCTTGTCAATTCTGCAAAGTTGGTGATAGTCCCCCCTAGAGAGTGTAACCAAGTCCGAGCTTGGCCTTTAAGAGTGGCTGGGAAGACTTGGCTGAGTAGCTAGTCAGGCGCATTATAGATCCTCATGATCATAGTAAAGTGGTTGACGTGTTCTAACGAGTCATCTGTCTCGTCGAAGGTTTTGATATTCGGTAGTTTGAAGCCATGTGGGATTAGATGAGCCAAACGTGGAGTGCAAGTGGGGAGCCTTGGTGAAGTGGTCGACGGGGGTGAATACCTCGTCGGCCAACCTGTCTGCACTCCTCGACGATCACTTCCCATTTTTCTTCCCGAGTGAATCTTTCGTGTGGCGGTAAGCGGGGTTCTTCTTCTAAGATTTGGTTGCACCGACCGGCTTCGACTGCTCTGAGGATTGGGTGAGTGGAACTAGCGGCATTAGAGAATTCCTTTGATGCTTCTCTTCGTGGAGCTTCTCTTGGTAGGTCATGGCTTAGTGGAGGCGGGGGATTGACCGGTGCAGGCGGCCGAGCTGGAGGCTCTCCGATATTCCTGAGGAGAGCGAGAATCTCGGTTTGATGCACCTCCATCTGTCAAACTCGTCCCTCCAATGTTGTTACTGGGGTGAGAATAGTTTCTGCTTCGAGGGGCACGTCTATAAATAAATGGGAGTGGGCTGGCTCAGTGCGCCCTCCTAGGATGGATGCTTTAGCTGTCCGGGCGCTTCTTTTTGACATTGAAGCTGTTTCTTGAAATTTGTAGGGTTGAAAGTTCTATCTTGAGTACCGTTGTGCCCGGGGTACAGTCCTCTGAGGATGTTGGGAACTCGTTTCCCACAGACAGCGCCAAACTGTTGTGGTCTAACTCGACGTCCCGGTCAGGCCGGAATAACCTGAACTGTCTTAGCTCTCGGAACAGTCAAGCGAGCACACAGTCAATAGAGTAGGTTTATTGTACACAAGCAGTTTTAAAGTGGAAAAACCCCTTAACTGGGTAAAAAATCACGTAATCGAATCTGTGTCGGTCAAAGTCCACTATTTTCAGGTTGTTACAG
Organism: Platanthera guangdongensis; assembly: GCA_039583875.1. Classification (NCBI taxonomy): domain Eukaryota; kingdom Viridiplantae; phylum Streptophyta; class Magnoliopsida; order Asparagales; family Orchidaceae; genus Platanthera; species Platanthera guangdongensis. The sequence goes on from CM077163.1 coordinate 235,600,694, forward strand.
CTTGTTTGAGAAGTCGAGGGTGGCAGGCCACCTCTTATTACGGCTTTGGGGTGAGAACACTTGGCACACGGCGGACGATAGGCCGTCGCACTGGGAGTTGTTACAAATTGCGCTTCGCGCTTGCTGATTCTGAACACGGGAGCAGAGCGCCTGAACTTGCGGTTGCGTGGACCACTTGTAATTTAAGAGATTTGGCTTCATCGGGTGGCTTTGACTTGACTCGCTTGTAGCTCGGGTGCGGCTCGGATGCTGCTCGTAGGAGGTATTCTGCAGGGCTTCAACCTGAGGAAGAAGAAGACTCGGAGGAAAAAAGGTAAGAAATGAGCGGGCCTAGGGCTCCTTTTATTGGCTCCGGATGGTGGTTATGGTGGTTCCGAAGCTATCCGCACACCACAACCACCGTTATTATTATTTTTGGTATAATTTAAAATGCGCGTATTTCGCTATTTGGAGACCATTTAAATAAGTTATAAATTTAATCCCTCCCCCACTAACCTGGTGGTTAGTAGATGGTTATGCGTGGATCGGACGACCGTGAGCGCCCCCATCGATCGGACGACGGGAGCGGGACTCTGCGGGCGGCCGACGAACTTGCCGCCAAATTCGACGGCGAAGGGAGGACAGCCCCCTTAGCCGTGCGCCGTGCGCCGTGCGGGCGGTCGAGGAAGGGGGCGGCCCGGGAGACCGCCCCTTTAGCGTGCGGGCGGCTGAGGAAGGGGGCGGCCCGGGCGTCCTCCCCCCTTGGCCGCGTCGGCGGTCGAGCGTGGGGGCGGCCCGGGCGGGTCGCCCCCTGGGCCGCGCCGGCCGAGGGAGGCGCGGCCCGGGCGGCCGCTTCCTCGGCCGCGGCGAGAGAGGGCGGGCGGCTGGCCTCCGGGGGGCGGGCCCGCCGCCGGCGAGATGGTGCTCGCGGCGATTTGCTCATTACGCGTGATGCGAACGGAGCGCGGGATCGGGCACGGTGATCGCGCACGCAGTCAATCTCATGATCCCACCTCTTTTGAGGTGGAGATGGTGTGTGGTTATGTGCACACCCAACCTTTATAAATGGAGGTCATCCCCAACCGTGCTCTTTGCCCCCAACATCGAATGCCTTCTGTACTCCACACATTTTCACTACATTTGACAAATATAGTAATAAAAGAGGTGGTGAGGTGCAAAGAGAACATATCCAGAGATGATGAAATCATTTACCATTTTTTGTATATCAAATCAACTTCTCTTTGGAAAATAATAAGAGTTATTTGACAAGTGAGACATGAGATCTCTTTGCCGGTGGCAGCAAATGACTTTTGTATTCCACACATCTTCACTACATTTGACAGAGAAGTTGCAAACGTGCAAAGTTTGCATCTCTCTTATCTCTAGTATCAAGGTTGAATTCTAGTAACAAAAGGGGGACCAAAAAAATGAAAAGTGGTTTCACATCTTAGACTCCGTTTGGGGGGACTTATTTTCACCGGTCAAGCGGTTACGACCGCATGAACCGGATCATAATTATGATCCGGTTCATGCGGCCGTAACCGCTTGACCGGTGAAAATAAGTCCTCCCAAACGAAGCCTTAGTTATGAGATGACATCAATGTGAATACAGTCCAAGTTGTTTCTTATTTCATGCACAGCTTGTGTTGAACTTTGCCCAATTTTACGATATGCATTCAAATATAGCCAACAAATTAGACCTTGATACTACTACTAGTCGCCACATTTAATGTAAATTAGAATTGGAATATTGAAGAACACACTTCAAAATAATCATAATTTGATTCAAATCATCTAAATAGTCTTTAGAACGTATATTCCTCAGCTGATAGAAAACTGGAGAAAATACAAAGATTTCGTTCTATCCTGGTTGGTTTGCGCTGAAAATTTAAAGCGGACGTTTTATTTGGCATAAAAAATAACAAGCATACTTGTAATAGTAATAGACTACAACTAGAGAGAAGCAAAGAAGCCCATAAGAATGAATTTTCCAATTGTTCCAAGCAGATAGCAACTTAAGTAATAACATAGGAACAGCAACATTGTTGTCAATAACTGTTGTCAATGAAGTAATGCATTTGAATGGAAAAGGCTTTCATTCCTCATCTTCCTCATGGAAACGCAGGTGTTTCCCCTCAGGTACAGGCAAGCCTTTGAGCACCACCATGCTCGGAGACTGAGCTTTTGGGGCAACAATCTCTTCCTCTTCTTCAATCTCATCATCACTGTTGTATATAAACCTCGTGTGCTTCCCTGTGAACTCAGGCAGTTTTGCCTCCCTGTCTTCGACTGTAATCTTCCTCAGTCCTTCACACAATTCATCCAAGTACTCTTCTTCATTTTCTCCTCCATGGCCTTCTTTAACTTCAACTGCATCATCATGTTCTTTTTCATCATCATCATCATTATCAGTATCTTCTTCAAATTCATCACATTCGACTTCTTCATCCTCAGCGCAGGCGCTGGCATTGGCCTGGATAGACCAATTGTCATCATAAGAGGAGCAGACAACACTTCCTTGGTATGTCACTGAAGAGGATACGGTAGAGGAGATATCTGAAGCTTCAGATTCATTGGGCGAATTAAATAAATGAACCAGCGGGCCTCTATTGAGAACACACTCCTGAAACTCTGCAGATTTCTCATTCACCACAGATTCAGCAACCCGGTTTACCTAATTCAATAGTGTAAGTATTCTATAAGGGATCAATTGATCAAAGTGACAGATTCAGCAACCCAACTTGCTAAAAGAAAGAGATACCTCTGCGGGAGAGTTAAAACATCCCCCGTTTCTTCTTTCACTCGGGAATTGGTAAAAATTTGGGGAGTGTTTGCCGGGGTTGGAGCTGCGAGTAACCCAGGAGAAATGGGAAGAATTCCCAAACCCGGAAAGAAAGGAGCGGGTTGCCTATTTGAGAGCTTGTTAATGGCCTCTGCTCCCTCCTCAACCTTCTCCAACAAGATCTTAACCTGCCCACGAAGAAGTGCTTCTCCAGATCCAGGGGTCTTCTTAGGCAGAGCCCCATTCTTTGCTGCCGAAGAAAAGGGAGAATTTTCTTTTGCAACGCCATTGATGGGGGAGTCATTCGTGATATCCTGAAACACAGCCCTATCATTGTTCCCGCTACTTATTGATCTCGATGACTCGTAATGTTTGTTCTTCTGCGCATAATAGTGTGAATGTAAATCTCGTGATGGTAATGTTTGTTCTTCTCTGCGCATGGAAAAATAGAGAGGAAAAAAGGAAGGCCAGGTCAAGAATGAAATTTATAAATCAACAAACTACACATCACTTACGAGATGCAGATCTGGCTTGAGATCTAGTAACCCTTCTCATGGAGAGTGGAGTTTCCATTGCAGAAACAGAGAAGATGAGGCGAGAAAGCAGAAGGATTGGCCTTACCGGAGCACTGCCCAGTTCAGCCGGAAATCTTGGTGGAGTCTAGCAGTTGAGAGTGATATCTATATATATATATATATGAGAAACTGGTATTTGTTATGAACCACGGGGGAGGAACTGTCTTGTCTGTAAGGTTGTGTTTTACACAATTTGAATAGAAGTTCAAACGTTCATATGACCGTTGGGCGCGCACTTGAAATATTATATTTTGTTTAATTTAATCCTTCAATAAAGTGGCCGTTGTGTGATTCTTGTGAATGAGAAGAGGAAAATAAATTGTAAAAAGACAAGAAAGTCAATATTGGACCCAGTTGGCCCATTGAAAAAAATCCTTTGATATGATGTTGTAAGCACCCTCGGCTGGATCCAGCCCTCTTTTGCCTCGGCGACCTAGCGGGATTAGCATTTGTAACACAAAGGCGCTTGTGTGGAGAGAGAGGTGTTATGAAAAAACGGATCCGAGTGCAGATGAGTAATCCTGTTTCAAATAATAATTTTTTTTTCTAACGACCAAACGACGAAAAGCGATAAACACAAAAATTAAGAAATTAAAAAATAAAATAAAAACAAGCACCACAAAAGAAGAACATCAAATTTAAAGTGATCCCTCAAAATTGGGTACGTCCACTGTGCTGACAGAGGTAAATTTACTATTAATTTTTTAAACATACAATACGAATAAAATGGAGGAGAAGAATAGACCGAGAAAATGATGGAAATCTCGAATTCTCCAAGCTCCGGTCGAACACGTTGCGACAAGAGAATAGTTCCGGCGGCGAGAGAAGAATTTGGCGGCGAGAACAACTCGCCGGCCGAGAGGAAGAAGTTGGCCGAGAGAAAGAAGTCGGCCGAGAGAAAGAAGCCGGTCGAGTCGAAGAAGCTGAATATCTCTCTGCCGAAAAACGGCTGATATGCACTGCATGTCAGGGAAGAAGCCGTCCACACATATTTAAAAGTGAGAAGAGCCCTAAAATCGAGTAGAGTGGTGGGGCCGGCTGGATCCAATCAAGGAAGGAGAACAAATCCTCTTCCAAAAAATCTCCTCTATCAACGAAAGGAAAATATATTCTGCCACCAATGCTCCTCCATAATTATCGAAATTTGGAAAATTCCAAAAGAAGAGCCACAAATTGAGCGGTCTCCAAAAAAGAATTTGAAGGTTTCCAAAAATTCAAAAAAATTTACCATCAAGATTTTGATTTCAAAAACGACGACATCATAGATTATGTGGCTTCCAAAATTAACTCCGCCCATATGGAAAGAGACGGCAATTACTACAACAATCTCCACATTGACGCCCCTTCCATAACATGCTCCAGCTGTCTGAGATAACGCCATGATGCGCCAACGGTCACCAAGAATCAAAATGAACTTCGGCCAAAAACGGATCATAAGAAAACTCCTTCAATCCCGAGTAGCACACAAACTGGACTTACGTGTCTGTCTCGGAAACGCTCCACCTTAAAGCAATATTAACTGCTCCACCTCCAGCGGTGATCTCCCGCAGCAAAAACTGAACCTGTCAAGACTTCTGACATTTGATGTGTGTGCGGGAGAGAAAAAGGTAAATGCATACACATCAAAAAAATGCAAACAACTGACCTCAGCATGGAAAAATGAACTCCTATGAGAACTAATCAAATGTTAATTAGACACACTCTAAGCTCATGAAAAACGAAGGAGTAACAATGAAAGAGCTTAAGTAATAGAGGATGATAAAACTGCATTCACAAAAGAAGTTCTTGATCAGGAGAAATAACTCAAGAGATACAAGTTATATGAAAACAAGCATAAAAATAACATGACTAAAATAAAGGGAAATAGAGTAAGCAAATGAAAGGATAAAGACTATAGAAACAAAACAGAAAATGATAAAAAATGTAGGAAGCCCAAAAATAAAAACATAAGAGAAAAATATGTGAGAGAAACACCAGAGAACACCCACATCGACATCCTCAAGGCATAAGAATGCGACAGATTTTTCCTTATCATCACACGAGTTCTTCCCTTTTCTCCTTGTTTTGAAGTTTCCAGCAATCCTTGATTACATGACCCTTCTTTTTGTCGTAGTTATAGTGGCTATCTGAACTTTTCTTAGACTTGCCTCCTCTGACTGGACCAGACTGACCCCGAGAGAATAAAGCTGAACTTTCAGCAACACCTGAGCTGGACGACTTCTTTCGGATGTCATCTGAGAGTAAGGCTGCAGTAAGCTCTTCCATATCCAGAATATCCTTACTGTAGGTGAGGGTAGTGATCATGCCCTTGTAGGATTTTGGAAGATAGTTCAGAAGAATAACTGTCTTGTCTTCTTCCTCCACCCGAATATCCATGCTGAGACACTCAGATAACAGTTTATTGAAACTGTTCAGGTGGTCATGTAGAGAGAAACTCTCCTTCATGCTAAACTTGTACAACTGCTGCTTGAGGTAGATGCGATTGGGGAGAGACTTCGTCATGCAGATACTCTCCAGCTTTGCCCAAAGACCAGAGGCAGTCGTCTCTGAAAGAACTCCATATAGTACATCATCATATAAGCAAAGATGTATGGTGGATAGAGCTCTGAGATCCAAATCCTCAACACTGCGATCGGTAACCTCAGCATCCTCATGTGTCTTTCTCAACAGGACACGGTATAAACCTTCCTTGATTAGTAGTGCTCGGACCTTGACCTGCCACATGCCAAAATTGTGCTTTCCATCGAACTTCGCAACTTCAAACTTCGCACTGGGTGTGGAAGATGCCATAAAAATCAAACTGAGGAAATATGCACTAAGACCGAGGCGACCAGATAAATTCATGAATCAAGATTGAGAAGATAGAGAGCGGACCGATGTCGTCACCTACCGTTGACCAACCTCGAAACGGAACATCCAACTAGTCGCCGATCAAATCTCCCTCCGATACCACTTGTTATGAAAAACTAGATCCGAGTGCAGATGAGTAATCTTGTTTCAAATAATAATTTTTTTTTCTAACGACCAAACGACGAATAACGATTAACACAAAAATTAAGAAAAAAATAAAATAAAAACATGCACCACAAAGGAAGAACATCAAATTTAAAGTGGTTCCTCAAAATTGGGTACGTCCACTGTGCTGGCAGAGGTAAATTTACTATTAATTTCTCAAACATATAATACGACTAAATGGAGGAGAAGAATAGACCGAGAAAATGATGAAAATCTCGAATTCTCCAAGGTCCGATCGTACACGTTGCGACGAGAAAATAGTTCCGGCGGCGAGAGAAGACAAGAAGAACTCGCCGGCCGAGAGGAAGAAGTCGGCCGAGAGGAAGAAGCGGCCGAGTCGAAGAAACAAAATATCTCTCTGCCGAAAAACTACTGCTCTGCACTGCATGTCAGGGAAGAAGCCGGCCACACATATTTAAAGGTGAGAAGAGCCCTAAAATCGAGTAGAGAGGTGGAGCCGGCTGGATCCAATCAAGCAAGGAGAAAAAAATCTTTTTACAAAAAATCTCCTCTATCAGCAGAAGGATAATATATTCTGCCACCAATGGTCCTTCATAATTGTCGAAATTTGGGGAATTCCAAAAAGAGAAGCCACAAATTGAGCGATCTCCAAAAAGAATTGGAAGGTTTCCAAAAATTCAAAAAAGATACCGTCAAGAATTTGATTACAAAAATGACGACAACATAGATTATGTGGCTTACAAAATTAGCTCCGCCCATATAGAAAAAGGCGGCAATTACTTCAACAGAGATGATAATGAGTTTTTCATACTATGTTTTAAGTTTGAATACTAATAAAAATCAATATTTTATTGAACAGTATGTTTTAAGTTTGCCGAAAAATCATATTGATGTTAAAAAACCGAATCAAACAGATCAGTTTCGGTTCGATTTCGATTTTTTGTGTGTAAAAATAGAGGTTATTCGGTTCAGTTACAATTTTATCTTAAACCGAATCGAACCGCTTGGAAGCCTAACAATATACTAGGTCGGCAAATTAAGCTCGATCGGCCAACGAACTGCTGGGGTCTACTTGATAAGAGCAACTCCAATGCAGCTCTATTCTTCAAATATGCAGCCCCAAATCTCTCCAACCCTTCTGCATTTCATCCGCCAGAAATGGAGATCTTCTCTCCCCCTCTAATTTAGAGGTGGGAGAGAGAAAATGGAGGGGGCTGGATATTTTTTAGAGTATTTTTATTTTTTTAATTGTTTAAATTTGGTATATATAAAATTAGTCTCATTTCAATATACGGTTCGTAATCGTCAATATATTTTTCAAATATGACAAATAATATATCAATAAATTTGTTTTTTTGAGACCTACAAAACGAGACTAATATTGAATACTGTCTAATTATTATTTATCATGCAAATACGAAGAGAAGATATTTTACTGATTAAAGTTGCACAAATAAAATACATTCAAATTGATATGCATAAAATTTTAAAAATTACATTGCTTCATTGTCATGTCGAGACGAAAATATAATTTAAAAATACATATATACATACATATATAAAATATCATATAAATAAAATATACATATAAAATATATATATACATCATGTTCTCTAAATATAGAGAACATGGTTGGAGTTGCTCTAGCCATGTTCTCTATATTTAGAGAATATGTTACAATGAGAATCTCTAAATATAGAGATCCCATTGGAGTTGCTTTAAGCACTATAAGCACTATAAGGTAACTTTGTATTTCAGAGTTAAAAGGCAGCATTCAATTACCTACTTAGCCAACAAGTCTTCAAAGGCAGGAGCAAAATTTGCATCCGGGTCCAATGAAAATTCACGAATTTCACACGTGCTATGTTAAAACCTGCATTAATTTAATGAATTAATTGGTCCTAATCGCCCACCAGCTTCTAAATTAATTTATATGTTGATAAAGATAATATATGGATTGCAATGTTCGGCACGTTGTTAATTTATCGTAAGCATGTTCCCTCTCATCTGCTTACAAAACCTGAGATTGTACGTGAAAGGCACGATGGTAATTATTTAAATAAAATTAATAAATAAATATTTTGCAACATATATAATTATTGTTCTCTCATAAGAATATTTATATGTAATATATAATATATTCTAACTCTTCCCATGATAAAATAAATTAATACTGATCAAGATAATTAATTTTGATATTGAGATTTATATCCCATCTTATACAAATTTTATAATTTGGATTAAAATAATTACTTGCATCTTAATTTCACGGTCAAGCAAGTGATGTTATGTTGAGGATCATTGTGATCACCATATTTGATATAAAATGTGAGTCATAAACTTAAGTTAATTTGCGGGGCCGTTGGGTTTTCGCGGAAATCATCGCACCAACCAACCGCCACCATGGTTCCTGCGGTGAGGTTGATTTCCGCGGAAATCCCGCGGCGGGGCGGAGCCCCACCGCCTGACCGCGTACATTCCAGGCGGGCGGCGAGGTATGTGCAACCGGCGCGTATCCGCCCCACCAAACGAAACCTTAGTTTGTATTATGAAAACAGTGCAGACAGATAAATAATTTCCAGATCTAATTAATGATCTATCGGCAGGGAAAAATTAGTCTGGTTACGAAAAACGATTTGAGCAAGGCACAAACAGAAAAATTTAAATAACCACAATCAAAGAACACAAAAATTTATAGTGGTTCTCCGAATTTTGGGTATGACCACTGCACAGACCAAGAAAAATCTCCTCTACTGTTAAACACGCGGCTACAAGGAGAGTGAGAAAGTGAGAGATTGGTATTTCCCTACGACGAAGACGAAAAAAAAATATCATCGTCCTTTCTCAACTCTGTCAACAATACCCTCTTCGCCAAGAACGTTGGGGTAAGATCCCCTCCCCAAACCAATGTCTGGGTCGGGCCGGAGGGGATCTTACTTGTGCCCAAGACGTCCAATCAGTACTTCTTAAGGGGTAACGACCCACACTGCTAGCAATAGTTGGTCGTCTTGCTCGGCTTGAATCACAACATTCACATATCATCACAGAATTTAGCGGAAACATTAACAAAAAGTCATAACAAACATATATAACAATACATATTCAAAAAGGAACGCAAAAAACTGTAGACACTGTTTATACACGAAGCCTGTAGGCTTATAAAAGTACTACAACTGACAACTCCTCACTCTCTCAATCCTGCACGCTAGTACTCAAGTCTCAAAACTCTAAAGATGACAGGGGTGCATCTGCACGAGTAGTCCTATCAGCTGGCGTATCGTCCTGCAGTATCTGGTATTACGGTGCTCCATCTCCTGTGAATGGTTATTAAAATAACTGTTAGCCACAGAGCTAAGTGTAATCAAATCTCCTCCCTGGATCAAAATCTTGGGACGAGCGCACACACCCAACAAAAGTAGATAGTCGAAACAAGAAAGAGTTAATACAGTATTTTATATATAAGTTAGGAGCAACCATAAAAGGTACCACATAGTATAACTGGAATAACAGTAGCAATATACATCACTTATAATTTAAGCTTCACTAGCACACACAACATCAGATATTCAAAACTTGTATTCATACCGCAGACATTCACAACCGCGCACACACCTTATGTCGACATAGTATGTACCGCTTCTTTTCAAGAAGGGTAGCGAGCCCCGCGGGCCTCACCGATGTGATTGTCGGTGACAGTGACCAGTCTTGCCACTTATGGGGGTGATCGTACCGCACAGCCCAGACCCCATCGTACAACTCAGTGTACATATTGGCCGACCAGCTGAATTGGTGATGAGAAGTGAAAGAAATTTATAGTTAAACGTGCTCGGGCAGGAGTAGTTCTGGGATAGGCGACCTCCTGAGAAGTCCTCGTAGGGGACGCTTAACTTGATCACTTCTCATCGAAAGGAGGTCACAGGATTAAGGCCGGATGGCAACGCCTTGGTGACCTTAACAACCCGTCACAGCCATATTAAGTCGGGTCCTGGGTGCCCAAAATGGGCTAGGCCAAGGGCGGTTGTGGAAACGGGTTGAGGCCGGTGGACTGCAGTCCGACTGGGGTCGGCCAGAGATACTCACATGAGTGGATTGACCCCCTTTCAACAGCAGCCCCACTTATGCCACAGCAATAACAATACCTCTTTGCTCATCAGGATTTGGGAAACAAGTGTGTTACAACATACAACCTCCAACCAAGTATTATCTTTGCATTACAATTTCATACATTAACTATACATTTATAATTTTATGTCATAAACTTTATTTGATAGCACTTACTTCTTCCATGGTACATTTTTTTAGATAAAGGAATAAATGTTTAATATTTTGTTAAATTTAAGGGATTAAATAATAGATGAGGTGATAATTGTAATAATAATAATAATCATAATATGATACAATTCGGTCAAAGAATGGATTGGTCAAACTGATCAACGTGTCATATACTCAGTAGTTTCCACGTGGGAGCACGTCGGCAAGGTCAAAGTAATCAATCCCGTATTAATTCTTGACTAATCAAAAATAAGCTTCAACATTTGAAACTTAGACCAATTATATGCTGCAAGTAGGCAAGTATTCAACTTTAATGCAGAATTTTTAATTCGGGTCTCTTTAATTTTACTGTCGTAGCAGTCGCACCAAAAATATTTCGGTACATATACGTATCGTGCTGGTGCAAATCCTGACTATATGCCGTGGCGAAAATACGATATTATTTGAAATTCAAAAATACAATTGTATTTTTGCTTAAATCTCGGCGATCGGATCACAAATTGTGCGGATTCAATTGTATAATGCACCAATTTAATAGATATGTGTACGTATCAAAAAAATTCCAATCACATAGGGCAATAGGGCCCACATGTAAGCGCTTAAATGATCCGGCAAAATTCTTATAAAGATTGGGTAACTAGGAATAAGATGGACAAATTTCCATTATAGTCCCGAAATTAACCGAAAGTATAAGTATAGCCCTGTTTCCATAACCCTTCCCAGTCTAGGCCCCCTTTTCCTAATTTTAATGACGTGACAAGTGTTGTCGGTAATTAAGGATTTTCAAAAATTTAATCGGGCTTAAGAAATTTTCATAAAAGCCTCATAATAAACATAAAGTATAAATATAGTCATTTTTTGATAACTTTTTTCACTCTAGCCCCGTTTCACTTTATTTGGTGACAAAATTAGAAGTTGTCAGGTGTTCAAGGCTTTTGAAAAATATAATAAGGCTTAAACCAAACATTTCGCAACAATTAAAATCGAATGCTTTAATAAGCATTCTCAAACCACGAAAGAAATAATATTCTCGTAAACATTCTCAAAATAAGGATTTCCATAAACATTCTCAAAATAAGCATGTAAAAAAGCCTCAAAACGGTGTGAGACTAAACTATAGGCTCAAAATTTTTTAGAGAGTGGGAAAGAGGGCTATAGTGGGAAGTGTTATCAAAACAGTGCTATACTGGAAATTTGTTAAGCCGGATTAAATTTTTGAAAATCCTTAATTACCGACAATGCCTGCCACGTTATTAAAATTAGTAATAGGGGGCTAGACCGGGAAGGGTTATGAAAACATGGCTATACTTATACTATACGTTAATTTCAGGGCTAGAATGGAAATTTGTCCGAATAAGATAGTATTGGCCAGCCGGAGCTTTCGAAGCGGAGGGCATGATCGGGGGTTCGAAATGGGGCTTTTTGCCATGCTTCTCATGACGCGACGGGTCCAGCCAGAGCAAACGCCGCCGGAGGGAGTTTGTTTACCCGCCGTCCGACGGCGTTTGCCCCAAACGGCCGGCCAAAACGCCGCGCCAAACGAACCCTTAACCATTGGTGTCTGTATACTTTTTTGTTCTCCATCTATTGTCATGTCTATTTTTTGAAATCAAAAGATAAAGCGTTCAAGATCTTTAACATCTTTAAATCTCTTGTTGACAACCAGTTAATTAAACTTAAAGATTATGAGATTTAGAAGCGATCGAGGAGGAGAATACACTGCTATAGAATTTAAGGAATTTTATGCCTCTGAGGGCATAATCCTTAAAACCACAGCTCTTTACTCACCCTAGTCGAATGACATTGCTGAGCGTAAGAATAGAACTTTAACAGAAATGTTGAATTCTATGCGCATCACAGCTGACATGCCCAATTCCTCTTGGGGAGAAACAATCTTAATTGCAAATCACATTCTGAATAGAGTGTCACACTCTCAGCTCACTTCTGCCCTGTATGAGCTGTGACATGATCATCCTTGTAGATATGATACTTTATAGACTTGTGGTTGTATTGCTTATGTCAGAATCAATATCTTAAGAGACCTAAGGTGAGACCTAAAGTGACAACTTGTGTCTATTGAGGTAGTGTAGAAGATAGTGCAATATACAGGTTTCAGGATCTATCCACTAATACAATAATTGAGTCTAGAGATGTTATATTTTTTGAGCATAAATTTATCAAAGATCATGACTTAACCGTCTTCGGGTCTACTGACATGATTTTAGAATCAATTGTACAACCTGAAGCTAGCCTCTCTAGCACTGCTCCCCAACTTTTAGAGGTGAAACCTGTTCTTGTTAGAACATCTACAAGAGATGCAATCTCTAAAGATTTTAGTGAGAATTTTGTCACCTATCACTTAGATGATGATTCATTCTCCTATCAGAAAGCAATGAGATCTAGAGATTCAATAATATTATAGAAGCCATTGATGATGAAATGAATTTGCTGCTATAAAATAACACTTGACATCTAGTTGAACTGTCGAAAAGAACTACAGTCTTAGAATGCAAGTGAGTTATGAAAAAAAAGTTACATAGTGATTGGTTTATAGCTAGATACAAAGCACGTCAGTAGATAAGAGTTATAAACAACAAGAGAGAATTGACTACTTTGACGTCTATTCACCTATTTGTCACCTATCGACTATAAAGATCCTTTTTATCTTAGCTTATTTCGAGAACTTTATAGTTTATCAGATGGATGTAAAGACGATCTTCCTAAATGAAAAGTTTGATAAAGAGATCTACATGACACAATATAAGAGTTATGTACATAAAGGTTTAAAAGAGAAAGTATGCAAGCTAGATAAATCAATATATGAGTTTAAACAAGCGCCTAAGATATGACACATAAAATTTGACCAAGTGGTTAAGAGCATTGGATTTCAGTCCAGTCTTTTGACAAGTGTCTCTATCACCGCTCGATGACAAATAAAACAGTCATCGTATACTTATATGTGGATGACATATTGATTCTGGGGTTGGATCTTGCTGCAGTGAGAGATATTAAATCTACTCTTGCAAAAACATTTGACATGAAGGACCTTGGTCCTATAGATACCCTTCTAGGAATGAAAGTTAGGGAGATAATGGTCATGTCACTCTTAGTCAATCTAATTATATAGCGCAAATTTTTTCTACCTGGGGTTATAAAGACTGTAGGCTTGTAGAGACACCATGTGATCACAATGTGAAGTTGAGTCCAAATGTGGGGGACAACGTTGATTAAATAAAATACTCAAAGATCATTAGTAGTCTCATGTACGCCACAAGTTGCACTAGACCAAACTTTGCCTTTTTTGTTGGCATGTTGAGCCGCTTTACTAGTAGTCCGGGCAAAAAATATTGAGATGTCTTAGATATGCTGATGAGATACTTGAGAGGTACTAAAGATCATGTTTTGTGCTACACTAATTACCCTCCTACATTGGATTTATACTATAATGCCTCATGATGTTCGGAAGTTGACAATAGTAAGTCCACCAGTAGATTTATATTCACTATAAGTGAACTGTTGTTGCTTAGAAATTCAAAAGATAGACTTATGTAGCTTTATCGTCTATAGATGTTGGGTTGTTTGTCTTAGCTTCGGCAGGTGGAGAGACAGACTGTACCACGAATTTGATTATAGACATTCCCTTATCTAGACTACAAGTCAATTCTTTGAGCTTGTATTGTGTTAATCAAGTAGCAGTTCAAGTTATTCAGAATGTCCTCTTTAATACTAAGAGAAGACATGCACGATTGAGACATACGCTGCTAAATTATCTGAAAGAACAAAGAATTATCACTTTAATCAATGTGTGTTTGAAGGATAATCTGGTTGATCCATTGACGAAAAGAATGTCCAAACACCGATCAATCAAAACAGTGAGAGAAATTAGACTCAAGTTGATTTAGTTCAGCCTAAGTTCAAGATTAGGTGATTCAATTTAGCCTTAGTCCAAATTGTTTTGATTTTTCTACTTTCCTTTGTCAAAGCAAGCATAGTGTGCTTCACTGATGTTCTGGTTACTGAGTACGGATCTGTTGAGTTGTTGAAGTCTAAATCTGATGTAAATAACTTTACCGAGATTTGTTTATCCTACTCTGGAGGAGAGTGTTATTTCAAATTTGATAACACAATCTGACTCGGTTTGACCTTTCTTTTATTGATATGTTTCATTCCAAACTTGATGAGTTTCAATTAACTTTAGAAAAACAGTAACCGCGACATTCCAAATTCTATCACATATATAGTTGCGGTGTCCAGAAGTTCATAAATCATTTCTTTGGAAATAGATAATGAATTTTGAGGTAGAACATATAATACTCTATGTATGTGTCCTCTTAGATAATTTTTTGAGTATTACGTTCTTATAAGTAGAACTAGATACATGTACATTTTTAAATGTTTGAATTCATTTTTAATTAAATTCTTTATTGAAAATTATAGGAGTTGCTGATGATGGAGGAGCATTTGTAGATTGAGATCCCGATGTGGATGACCTATTGAATGATGATTTCTAGAGTAAATTTTTTTTTCTTATGTTTAGAGCACTGTTTAGCTCCCTTTTGTTTTCACATGTTTGTTTGTACTATTATGCTCTCTATCTGAGACCGTGATGTGATGTGGCTGAGTTTTATTTACTTATGTGTGTATGTTATTGTTTGTTCAAAGTATAATATGTTCTGACTTGTGTTTTAGACACGGTTGTAAATGATTCACGTTTGATTGTACACTTCACAACCCACTCATTTTCTGACGTCGGGTCTACGACAGACATAAGAGAAGATTATTAGATATTTAGGTTATATGTCTGCACGTGTCGAGACGGACTCGGAATGACCTATTAGATTTTTCGTGTCGCTCTAGAGCAAGGCTCTATGCTGAAGACACTATAAATAGTCATTAATTCCAAACTTGATGAACTATTGTCGATTATCTTGAGTTGAGGCTCAACAACTCTATCCTCATTAGAGAGATGGAGTAGAGGAAGTCGTACACATGCCTCAACAAAGTCCATCTCTTCGTTCGTGGAGATACATCGAAGAAGAAAGAAGGAGACCGATGTTTTGTTTTCTCCAGGCAAACATAAGTTTGTGTTTTTATTTTTATTTTGCGACGAACTCAAGCGGATAGATGCAGGATTTCACTTGAGGGAGCTTTGAGGATTATTAGTAAATTCAATCATTACACAATGGACCAAATGTAAAGTATAAAGAGGTAGGCCTTGCAACATTCAATAACTTGCAACCATAATAAATACATTTTGTGTGCTTAGTACTTGGCAACATTCCGATCTTAGTTGTCAAATTTCGTTATATTTTCGCGTCTTTTGTGTCTTGTGTGTTATGATTTCGTATTTTCATCGTCCTATTTGCGCTTGCAGGCCTCATCTGCCGGCCTCTCCTAGCCGAATTTCACATAAGCCATGTCCATCACCTTGGCTGACTCGGCCGGGATTCTCTCAAATAGATCCTCTAGGGTTCATGTGTTGGTGGGATGTCTTCATCTCAAGATATCGCCACATGGAATGGAAATATTAGCTGAATCTTAGAATATTAATTTCACTCGTATTTTAAAGAGAAAAAAAAAACAAAAACAAGCCTTTTTTTGTTGCTCTCAAAGAAGCGATGGAAACTAACAAATTTCTTCTTGTAATATATATATATATATATAGCCAAATAAATGTTCATCCATTTTGATAGAGAAGTTATTGAGGATCTTTTATTGTAATTACCTAAAATTTTGAATAAAATTTTGATTTATTCCACTTAATATCATAGAATTTTCTAGCACAATATCTTTGTTGGGGTCACCCGGTTTTCCTCCGGTCCAGAGAATCAGACCGCCTTATATCGGAATTGGACCGGACACGCAAACTGTCGATGAAATTTTAGTAGTAATGACATGAGGCTTTTTTTACTATGGAAAACTCGGAAAGTGTGAAAAATCTCGTGGTTGAATCTGTGAGTCGGGCCAAAGTCCACTATTTAGCTTTGAGTTTACAAGTATTGAAAGTCTACTCGGAGGGTGATAGACCACCTCTCTGTTACAAGCTCTGAATATGGGAAAAACAAAAAATAAACTAAGTCCATAAAGCTTGGATGAGTGCGTCAACGTGGCTTAGATTGGAGCGTTCACAAAGCTTGGATGAGAGCGTTCTTGTTGGAGAAAAATATTAAGTACTTGTAGCATTGGAGAGTCTTTACACGAGCATCCACTTTCCAGTGCCTTCTCCTGAGTTCACAAATGCATCTAAGTGAACGTCGGGCGTTGTGCACGCTAGAGAGGGAGCAGAGCGAGTTCCAAGTGAAGAAACGATCTAAGTCTTACGTTCCCGCCAGAAAATCTCATAGTTCTCTCTAGTCTATGGAGTTGCTTGATTTCAAATGTCAGGAGGTCTTTTTATAGTTTTCTGGAGAGATGTGTTGGTAATTGCACCGGGCTACATCCTGAAACGGTGAATGACGTCGCTCCATTCTGCGCGCCCGCGCCTCTCACATGGGTGTGCGCCCGTCGCTCGCGCATGCGTGCGCACTTGGCTTCATTCCCCTTTCGGGGTGTTTTTGGGCCTTTGATGTGTGCGGGACTTACTGTGCGCGACTCGCTCGACCGGGTTGACTCGCCTCTGTGTTCTTGGTTGAAATCTTCTCGATTTGACTTAGAAGAAAGAGGAGGAACCTCATCAATCTTGTTTAATTAACTTCTACTTTTTATGTTTTACGTAATTTGGAGATGATTGTGAATGATGGAGAAGGAGAAAGAGGCACAATGTAATAAAAAAATTTAAATAAATAAATTAAATTTTAAAATTTAATAATTGATGGGATTACCCAAAGACTCTTTTGTGGAACCTGAGATTTTTTGATGCAACCTCAACCAACTCGCAAATACAATCCCAACGTCCTCATTCTCGCGTAATTCTGAATATAAGGTAAGATGGTTCATTTCAACCGAATCGCAGAAGCGTCGAACGCCCCACAACAATAATGAATAAAATAACTTTTGCATTGACGTAAACCAAAATGTAATGACAAAATTTTAAACAAAAGAGGTAAAGTAAAGTTTTCAAAAAACATATGCATAAAAATAATAATATATGATTAACATGACATTTGTATACCACACCTAATGTTTAGATTATTGAAGTTGAAAGTGGGCGGTCAGAATGGTGCAGACCGCACAGACCGTGAAGACCGCGTGACTTGCACAGATATGCCTTGGCAAATAGCCTGGTTCTTGGTCATAGTTGTTCTCTCGGTCTGACATATCAGATTCCCTGGGGAGTTAACCACGCGGTTAGTTGTTTTGCTAACCGCGGATTACGCGGTCAGGATTGAGAGACCGTGGAGACCACTATTGGCGCAGTTAGATTTCATGTCGCATGGTTGTCTGTTTGGCTACTTAAGTCCATGCAGACTGAGGTTGTTGTCCGCATAGTTGTGTTGACTGATGATGTTAATCATGCACGGTCTGGTGTTGGCAGTCCGCATGTTGGACAGACTGGTGTTGTTAACTGTCACGTCACTAGCGGTTACTCTATCCCCCTAGGCGGTGACGGTATCCGCTTACCCGCCTATAAATAGGAGTGTTGGGATCGTCATAAATGACATGAACTCTAAGAACTATAGCTTGAGTTAAACTCGACGGTTAAGTTTTTTGTAACCGCGAGGCAAGGAGAAGTGACCGGTTTATTGTTGTGTTTGTCGATTGTGCGGCTAGCATTTGACAGCCATGAAATTGGTTCTAACTATGAAGTCAGAGGAGCCACTGCGGATAGCTGGTAGCAGTCAGTGGCGGTTAACAGCAGGTTACGGGTTCGACGGCTAGACGGTCTTCTTCATTGGGCAGTTTTCTTAGCTTTGATAAATCAGTTTGCCTCTGGTAGGATGATTAGTAGTTTAAATAAGTTGTTTGCACTACTTGGCGGTTAGGCGACCAAGAGTTGCAGATATATAACTCAGTTCTAGTTCAGGTTGTTCGCGGCGGCTTCTGCGGTCAGGCGACCAAGATGTGCAGACAGGGTTTTTTCTTCAATAGTCAATAAAGCAGTTCACGCATATTTGCGGTTAGCAGGGCGGATAGGCGATTATAGTGCTATGTCTGCCTATTTTTGCTCGTCTATTTTTTATGGATTTTCATCGGGTGCATTGTAAAATCATGTCTCACAATGTATGTCACGCCTTATAAAGAAGATTGTTAATACAATTTCAGCTATTGTTCTTCTATCTGCTACTGATTTATTTGGCTTGATTGGTTGAGTGTTCCTGCGATCTTCCTGTTTTATAAAATTTTATATGGTATCAGAGCGACAAAGGTTTTAGCAGTGATCAGTCACAGAAGTTTTCTAAGTACCTTTAGAAGTTCAAGTTAACCAAGAATCTAGCAATGGAAGGTGGTTACACAAGAGTTCTTGGAATTGAACTTTTAACGCAGACTAACTACAAGATGTGAAAGTGTTGCATGAAGAGTTATCTTCTGGGAGAGAATCTCTGGAAGGTCGTCGGTGGAGATGAGAGACAAAAGGTGATTATTACTAAAGGAAATGATCAGGTGGTGAGCGCTTGGAGGAGGACAAATGAAAATGCAGAGTTCACACTTAAGCGGGCGATCTCATCGGAGTTGTCTGACCACATCATTGGATGTAGGTCGACTGCTGAGATTTGGACCGCCTTGGATGGCTTATTCAATAAGAAGAATGCCATAGCTCAGCTGTAATTTTTTTAGAATGAGTTGGCAAGAGCAACTCAGGGGGACCTGCCGATTTCATCTTTCTTCTTAAAGATGAAAAACCTGTGTGCTGAGATTTCAGCATTGGACTCGGATAAGCCCATCTCAGAGGTGAAGCTGAAAAGGCACATCATCCGCGACTTTTGGAAGGAGTATGCGGCCTTTGTTACTTTTGTGCAGAGTTGGGTCAATCAGTCATCTTTGCTAGAGCTAGAGAATCTGCTTGCTTCGCAGATGGCTGGGTGTTCTATCTCAGGTGGAGATAGTGAGGTTCACTATTTTGGAAAGAAGAAGAGATGGACATGAATAAAAAGTCATCTGTAGAAGATGGTCCATCAACTTCATCACAGCTAGAGAGGAGCAAAACTACTAAGTAGGATAGAGGGAAGAAGAAAGGACCCATGTGTTATATATGTAATAAGCTTGGTAACTTCAAAAAAGACTGCAGAGTCAATCTTCAGCCAGACCACGTTGCTAATAAAGAAGGAGCTGAATTTAAGAAGGAACAGAGCGGATGGGGGAACTGCTTCATGACAAATATGACGACGACATCTATTTGTGTCTTGGCCTCCATCAACTACCAGGAGGACTGGATCGTGAACTCGGGGTGTGATCATAACCTCACCGAAGACGAGTTAAAGTTTTCTTCTTTGTAGGCGTATACAGGTAATGATACTATCATTACTGCTGATGATATTGTGTATGCAGTTGAGGATGGAACGGTTTTTTTAGGCAGTGATAAGGGCTACTCCCTTTTAGGAGTGTTTATCACATGTTGGGGATGAAGATGAACTATTCTCAGTGACCAACTCTGTGGACATTGGCTATCACGCTCTGCTCGGCCCGCTAGAAGTGAAGGTTCTCCGGAACGTGTCAGCGGCAAAGACTGACGTGACTTATGTCAGAAGATGAGTAAAGGACTTGTTCATTCTGTCGACAAATTCCTATGTTGAGAAGATGAGGTCTAATGACAGTGCTGCTATCCAACACAAAAAGCTAGGGTATATTGGGATGGACAAGTTAAAAGTTATGACAATAAGAGGCCTGGTGAAAGGAATGTCTAGACTTTCATCTCTTGGTGACAGTCATGTCTGTACAGGGTCACAGTATGGAAAGGCTCATCACCTTCCATTTGACAAGTCCTTGTCCAAGTGCAAGGTACCGTTGGAGTGTATCCACGGTGATCTGATGGGACCGACTGTCACCCCCAATCTTAGAGGAAGCAAATACATGCTAGTTTTGATTGATGACTTCACTAAATATACCTCGGTGTATTTCATGAAGGAAAAGTCAGGGAACTTTCAAAAGTTTGTAGAGTTTAAAGAACTCATTGAAGGCGTGCTAAGACTGCAGGTTAAGAAGCTGAGGTCGGATAATGGGTAAGAGTTTACTTCTCATAAGTTCACCAACTTTATAGGAAGCACGCGATCAAGAGGGAGATAACGTGTGCTCACACTCCACAATAGAATGGGGTGGCAGAGAGGATGATCTGTCATCTGGCTGAGACCTGTAAAAGCTGGCTTCATGCTAAATGCATTCTCAGGGCCTTTTGACAGTGGGAATAACATGTGGAGCCAACGTCATCAACCAGATGCATTTAAGTCTCAACAACATGAAGTATCCACATGAGCTCAAATTCAATAAGAAGCTCGACATGACACACCTTTGTGTGTTTAGATACACCTACTACGTGCACGTTCTAGATGCTTTTAAAACTAAACTGTATGCAAAAACAAGTAAGCATGTCTTCATTAGCAATGACAAGCGTAAAAAGGGCTGGAAGTGCATGGACTCTGAGACAAAAAAATTTGTAGTCTCAAGGGATGTGGTATTCAATGAGCTAACATCGTACATGGGTAGTTCCTCTATGGAACTACAGGAGAGCAGGGTGGACAGAAGACAAGAATAAGATTTTGGTTATCTTTTAGTGGAGCTATATGTATATCCTGGAGCTCTGGTTACATCTAGCTCAGGGGCAGGTGCTTTTGGTTATGGAAGCAGGGGGAGCGATGCTCATAGTGTGCTTGAGAGAAGAGCTAATATAGAAGAAGAATCTGGGGTGGTGCATCGTAGTCAGGCCTTGCGGATGTCAAAGAGGATCATTATTCCACCAGCTCGGCACATGGACGGGAACATGACGAGCTTTGTGTCATGTTTCTTTATAGGTTCCCAGGATGAGCGGGAGTCGTCATGCTATGAGAATGTCTTTAGAGTAAAGGAGTGAGAAGATGACATAAATGAAGAGATAACTGCCTTCAGAAAGAACGAAACATGGGATATTGTGCCCAAGTTCGATGACATAACTATTGTTACTTGAAAATGGATGCATAAGTTCAAAAAGAAGGCTGACGACAGTATCGAGCGGTACAAGGCTCGCCTTGTAGCTCATGGGTTCTCTTAGCAGTATGGAGAAGACTACGAGAAGATATTCAGTCCCATGGCCAAGATAACTTCAGTTCGAGTGGTGATTTCCTTAGCAGCTTGCCGAGATTGGAAGATATAGCAGTTCAACGTGAAGAATGCATTTCTTTACCGGGAGATTGACAAGACCATCTTTATGGTTCAGCTACCTAGTTATGTGTGTCAAGATCATCCAGGACACGTATGTGAGCTCAAGAAGACCCTCTATGATTTGAAGCAGACGCCTCAGGCGTGGTATGAGAATATTTCAGAATACCTCCAATTCTGAGGATACTTTGCTTCTGATTCTGATTCAAGCATGTTCGTAGAGAAGGGGGGCTTCAAGTCTTGGTGTTGTTATACGTTGATGATATGATCATCACAGGGAACTCGGAAGAGGACGTGAAGGATCTTGGCGAGCTCCACCATTTCCTTGGTCTCGAAGTGGAGAGGAAAAAGTGTAGTGTGCTCATCTCCCAAAAAGGGTATGCAGAGCGAATCATGAAGCGGTTCGGCATGCGAGAGGGAAAGAGCGGCTCTACTCTACTAGAAGTTGGTGTGAAGCTTTGACGTGATGAGGGAAGGGCTATTTCAGATCCCTTGGTCTTCCGGGCTTTGGTTGGGAGCCTGATATACCTGACAATTACGAGGCCGAATATTGCTTATATTGTGGGTCGAGTAAGTCGGCATGCAGGAGCTACGGAAGCCTCATCTGATGGTGGTAAAGAGTATCTTGAAATAAGTAAAGTCCACCTCAGATATGAGTCTCTTTTTTGAGAGAGACACGAGCTTCAACCTGCATGGTTACACAGATGCTAACTATGGAGGAGATACCGATGAGTGGAAGTCGACGTATGGATACGTCTTCATGTGTAGATAGACAACTATCTCGTGGTGCAACAAGAAGCAGGACTTTGTGTCTATTTCTAGACTGAAGCGGAATACAAGGCGTCGACCTTGGCAGCTCAGGAGGCTATCTGGCTTCAGAGGTTAGTAAAGGGCATCCATAGGAGGTGTGAGGTCCTACTCTACTATGCGGTGACAACGAGAGTGCTCTCAAGCTAGCTACAAATCCAGTTTGTCACGCGCGGACAAAGCACATCTAGATTGAGCATCACTTCGTTTGGGAGAAGTTGCTGGAGGGATCTCTAGTGGTAGAATATGTGTAAAGCCAGGACAATGTTGTAGACATCTTCACAAAGTCGCTGTTGAATGGATAATTTGTGCGGTTACGGGGATTGCTTAGTCTGACTTCCACTTCCTTCTTCAAGGGCGAGTGTTGAAATTATTGAAGTTGGAAGTGGACGGTTAGAATAGTGCAGACTGCGCAACTTGCGCTGATAGACCTTGGCAAATAGCTTGGTTCTTGACCATAGTTGTTCTCGCGGTCTGACTTAGCAGATTCCCTAGGGAGTTAACCGCGTAGTTAGTTATTTAGCTAATCGCGGATTGCACGGTCAGGATTGAGAGACCGCGGAGACCGGCAAACCACCGTTGGCGCAGTTAGATTTCAGGTCGTGTGACTGTATGTTTGGCTACTTAAGACCACGCGGACTGAGATTATTGTTCGTATAGTTGTGCGGACTGATGATGTTAATCGCAAGCGGTTTGGTGTTGGCAGTCTGCATGTTGGGCGGATCGATGCTTCTAGCTTCCACGTCACTAGCGATTACTCTATCCCCCCAGGGCGGTGACAGTTTCTGCTTGCCCACCTATAAATAAGGGTGCTGGACTCGTCATAAATAACCGGAACTGTAAGAACTATAGCTTGTGTTAAATTCGACGGTTAAGTTTTTTGAAACTGCGTTGCAAGGAGAAGTGACTGGTTTATTGTTGTGTTTGCAGATTGTGCGGCCAGCACTTGGTTGCTAGAAAACTTGTTCTGACTGTGAAGTAAGAGGAAGCATTGCGGATAGTTGATAGCAGTCGACAACGGTTAGCAGCAAGTTGCGGGTTTCGCAACTAGGCGGTCTTCTTCCTTCGACAGTTTTCTCAACTTTGATAAAATCAGCTCGCCTCTGACGGGCTGATTAGCAGTTCGAATAAGTTGTTCACTGTACTTGGCGGTTAGGCGACCAAGAGTTGCAGACAGATAGCTTATTTCCATTTCAGGCAGTTCGCGACGGCTTTTGCGGTCAGACGACCTTGCGGTCAGGAGACCAAAAAGTGCATACAAGGTTCTTTCTTTAGCAGTAAATAAAGCAGTTCACGCAGCTTTGAGGTTAGCATGGCAGATATGCAGCTAGTGTCCGCATGTTTTTGCTATTGTCTGTTTTTTGTGCTTTTTATCGGGTGCATTGCTAAATCATGTCTCATAAGGTATGCCTCAGCTTGTAAAAAAGATTGTTAATACAATTTCAGCTCTTGTTATTTTATCTGCTAATGGTTTATTTGGCTTGGTTGGTTGAGTGTTCCCGCGACCTTTCTGACTTATAAAATTATACACCTGACACCTCAAAGACTCAAAGCTTAGCCCTAATAATAATAATAATAGTAATAATAATAACATTTTATTAAAGAGTAATTTATAGCCCAATAGAAATGCCAATTTACACATTGATATATTTTTTCCCTTTGGGGGAGGTTTTTAAGTACCTTTTTAAATTATAATTAGTTAGAAAAATATACAGATTAACTCATCTTGAGTTGAAACAATTTTCTCTCAATTTAAGCCTTCGATGTGATGAGTTTCACCTTCATTTATAGGAGAGAGGTCCCCCCATGATCTCCTCCAAAAGTGGATCATGGGTGACCCACTCCCTCCATGATTTCTCATGAGGAAATCATGGAGTGGGGCCCGCACCCTCACCCCATGGAGGAAAACCGCCGCCGGAATCCGGCCTCCCGCAGGCGTCGCCGCGGCAGGCCGCGGCCGGCCTGGCCGGGCACGCCGCGGCAGGCCGTGGCCGACCTTGTCGCGGCAGGCCGCGACCGACCTTGCCGCGGTCGACCTTGCCGCGGCAGGCCGCGGCCGACCTTGCCGCGGCAGGCCGCATCCGACCATTCCACGACGGTCTCGCCGCGGCAGGCCGCGACTGGCCTTGCCGCAGCAGGCCGCGGCCAGCCTGGCCGGGCGCGCCGCGCCAGGCCACCCCTGGCCTCGCCGCGGCAGGCCGCGGCCGACATGGTCGAGCACGCCGCGGCAGGCCGCGGCCGACCTCGCCGCGGCAAGGCGCGGCCGGCCTCGCCGCAACAAGCGGCGGCCAGGCCACGACAGGCCGCCGCCGGCCGACGGGCCGACCTCCCCCGTCGCCGGCCACTTGGCCGGCCTCCTCCGCCACCATGAATGACCTCCTTATCGTCCGATCGAGGGGATGCTCTCCTCGCCGTCCGATCAAGAGGGTAACCACCCGCTAACCCACTACTTTAGTGGTGGGGCCCGCCATGATCCCCCCACAGAGGCTATAAAAGGGACCTTAGCGCCTCTTCATTCTTCACTTCTTTCTCTTCCCGGAGTTGTCTTCTTCTTCTTCAGGTGAGAGCTCTCCTGCCTCCTCCCCCGAGTCAGCCTCAAGTCGCCGTGAACCACAAGCGGCCACCCACGACCACCAGCGCTCCACCAACCCGTAGCCCGCAGGAAAACGACCAAGTCCCCGCAAAAGCCAAAGGAAGAAGGCAACCGCAACCAGAAGCGCCAGAGCACCAGGATCGTCACGCGCATTCCAACATCCAAGCTATTCCCGCGGCACAGTCTGTTGCTCGCCGGGAGTGGTAGTCTCTCTCTCCCCCCAAGTTGTAATGGGAGCGGCGTGTCGCCCCGATTCTCCAACACACTGTAACCACAAGAAGCTAGTGGAATTTGACCGGCGCAGGCCCGGTCACGGGGTTTTTTACCCATTTGAGGGGTTTTTCCACGTCATCACACCTTGTGTCAACTTCACATTTGTTGGGTTTCTCTATGAGGATGGCACAACACTTTTGCACGCAGCGGAAGAATAAAACATCAAGAAAACTCCAAAAGAGATGAGATCGGGCCATGGTAGTTGAATCAAGAAGTTAACATACAAATAGGCAAAAATTACCTCGGTGGCGTTGAGTCACAACTCGACGGAGATGCTCCAAGCTTCGTCTTCTTGCTGGTGGCGAGTTCTACGTGGAATGATATCCACGTCTCTGCAGAAATCCACACGAGCGGGAGAACACCGATTTTCCGTCGCACGGATAATCGGGAAGGAGAAAGACCGCACCTTGCTTTCCCACGGACTGCTAGGTCCGCGCCAGGGATAGCAACACCAGCGAGAATCACCTAGGATTGGCGAGAATCAGCTAGGATTGGCGAGAATCAGTCGGCGAATATCACCTAGAATCGGCGAGAATCAGAGTACAATACTCGACGATTCACGTCGAACGTGAGTTGACGATACACGTCGATCGTCGACCTTGCGGTCGACGATACTCGTCGACCCGCGGTCGACGATACTCGTCGACCCTCGGTCGAATATTCTTACCAATCCTTCAAGGCAACATTTTCCCAACCCGACGATCTTTTAAGGCAACACTTTGCCCATAACCCCATTCAGGTCGGTGATTGGTAACCTTTACCAACACAGTCAATCATCCAACTTCTTCACATCTCTTATGTGCGACCCTGCAGGCTCATATCGCGTTGACAGTGAGATTACATGGTTGACCACTTCTAGATCACCATGGTAACTCCAACAGTCTTCCACTTGATCTTGAAAGTATCAAACCAAAAACCTCACAAACAATGAGCGGCATCTAGCAATGCATCATTGCTCCTCAAGCAATAAGAGTTTATAACTCATAAGCCTTTATGACCAATGTACCAGCGTTGTCTTTGTCCCTTTGTCCCTTACATCCGGAAAGAACTAGAGGCATGGACCGTGTCACCCTCGTAATAGCTCAATCCAAGTTTCTTGATCCAGGACGGACTTCTAGAGAATGGTGAGTCCAATATCACATATTGACTCAACCAAGCATGGCCATGCATTTCTCAGTCCAGTTCCATCAAGGGGACCATGGATGCAACTCTTGTCATACAGGAGGACAAATCCCATATCTGCTCACACACAAACACCCAAATGATTCGTAACATGCCCAACAACCACCCTTATCATCAACCTTTCTCAAGGAAGACTTTAGATGACATCAAAGCACGCTCTTCCTCACTTGATGAATGCTGTGACTTCAGGTCAAAGGACCACAATACCATTGTCAATTGAGACCTACTCGTGACACGATTGGATGACAATCCACAGAGTAGTCTCAGGTTGGGTCTGTCCAGTACAACTTGTTCACTAACAAGTACCCACGTGATGACTTGATATCACAATATCATGACCTGTGAGAACCGGTCATCAGTCAACGCACGTGCTAGCCTTCATGTACCATCATCACCCCTAGCTTCTATGATGATACTCGACCAGGGACCTTTTAAGAATGAAGCTTCAAATAAATCATAGGCTCTCACATTCAAGTCACGTACTTGATGTCCCATGGAAGCGAACATTCTAAGGGTATCTATTATGTTAACATTTAACTATCATATAGAAAAACTCATAATAAAAGAACTTGCCATTAATTGTAAGAGAAAAACTAGGTACACTGTTCATCATATGAACAAATGGCCAACAAAATACATGTTTACATGCAATCCACAAGATTCTCACTAGAGTTGATCATTTAGGTATCGCATGTAACAGCCCAAAGTTCAGAAGCAGGAAGTTTTGTGTGACACGGCCTGGGACACGGGCGTGTCCCAGGGCGTGTCAGGTGACACGGCCTGCGACACGGGCGTGTCGCAGGGCGTGTCGAGGTTGTGTCGACGATTGGGCTTTGTCTCGATGATTTTTGCTCTTGACGATTCGTCGAGAGGAGGCACACGGCCCAGGACACGGGCGTGGCCAAGGCCGTGTCGCATTCTCGACGAATTTTTCTCGACGATCGTCGAGTGTCGAGAAGTGCGTGTCGAGTGTTGAACACGGCCTGTGACACGGGCGTGTCACAGGGCGTGTCAAATCAGGCGACGAACTCAGCCCGCCGAAGGCTTTCGACAGGGCGTGTCTTTGTGCCGTGTCTGGGCACACGGCCTGGGACACGGGCGTGTCACAGGCCGTGTGAAGTCTCGGGATGATTTGGGATTTTTTTTCACCCAGGTACACGGCCACAGACACGGGCGTGTCTGAAGGCGTGTTGGTGAAACGGCCCATGTCACGGGCGTGTCCCGTGGGCGTGTCACTTGTTTGGATAAGTCGGTTGACCACCGCTTGAGGCACACGGCCTGGCACACGGTCGTGTTCGAGGCCGTGTCGGGTCAAAATATGTGTTTTTGGCAGAATCGTGGCCGTCCATTCCTTCAGTCTGGATCCAAGGGCTGAAGCTTCTTCTTCTTCTTTTTCCTTAAGGGCCGAAATCAGAGAGTGATCTCTCATTTTACTTTGGCCTTCATCTTTCTTCAAGAGAGAGAAAGAGAGAAAGAAAGGAGGAGGAAGAAGGAAAGGGGGCTGCTGCTGGTGGTGCTGCGGTTTACCGACGAGAGATCCGAAGACAGCGTTGCGGAGGAAACGCTCTTGCGAGTCTTGCAAGCTAGCTTGGAGGACATGGCACCGAAGCGATCGTCAAGGGTAACGACTTTTCTTCCTAGCCATGTGAAAGCTTCCGTTTTGGCATATCTGTTGATTCCCCCACCAAGAGGTGGCTGCTTTTGGGAGTCGTTTGGGTGATTCTTGAAATCCCCTTTGTTGTGCATATAGATCCGGAAATGGAGTACGTAATAGGCATGCTGTGTGAAGCCCATCTGGACAGGTTGGTCTGGATTGGTGATATTTCATACGAACCGGAGAAGACTCCGTGATAACGTGTAGTGTACGGCGTCTACGGGTTATACCTGCGAAAAGGAGTAGCAGGAAGTACTGGGGTGGTAGCCCAGGAAAATAGCCATGTGATGTTTTGGGTCCAACCTGTGAATGAGGCACAGGAAGTACTGGTGGGACCAGGAAAGGCCCTTGTTGTGATGCTTGATGTCATAGGGTGTCCACCTGTGAAGCGAGTCACAGGAAGTACTGGTGTGCCCAGGAAAGACCCCTGACATTTGTGCTTGTGCGGTGTCCACCTGTGGAGAGAGTCACAGGAAGTACTGGTGTGCCCAGGAAAGACCCGCTGTTGTTGTGAGGAAATGGGTATAGTGAAATACCTAGGCTTGAATGCCAAGAACAGGATTGGTGAGACCGACCCGCGCCTTTGATATAGCCATGAGTACGCTGTACTCGGAGAAGGCAAGGCGATTTGAGCAACGGGGGGTGGAGGATCCGACCTGCGCTATGTCCGTCCGACGTGAGACCAAAAGTGCGGTCTGTTGGAGCGCATAGCAAGAGTCTTCGGCCTGTGTGCCATGACACAATGGGGGGCTACGGGCCATCCCGGTGTCCGAGGACTAACTCCGGCTGCACGCCATGGAGTAAATGCTCAAGAGATTTACCGTTGGGTGATAACCCTGATACGGTGGTGGGCAAGAGGTTGCCAGAACACCAAGAATGTGCCCTGAGTGCACGGACCGTTGGGCCGGGTGGCGAACGGTTGTGATGGCTTGTGTGCGTGAAAGCACCTTTTGATGATATAGCTTGCCATACTTGTGATATGCTATGCCTGCAGGGAAAAATACCGCTGCCCCGAGAGAAGGGGTATGGTCGTTATAATTTGGTCAGCTGAACGCTGACCGTTGCTTGTGTTTGCCACCGTTGGGTGGATTGTCCTTGCACAGGTGCTGGAGAGCCGAGCGGGACGCATAGAGGTTGATGCTCCTGCTGGTGTTGCTGCTGCTGCTGTTAGCCCTTGAAGGCTAAGTGTGTTCTTTTGAGTGTTCTTTTATTGTGGCCGGCCTGCGCGCCAATCTGTTTTAGGCCACTGTGTGAAAGCTATGTAAGACCATAAGGCCAACGCTTGTTCATATTGTAAGACATTCCTATATATAGAAAATGTGGAGTTTTATGTTTGGACATTCATGAGGAGTTCAAGTAGTTAGGCTTCCGCTAGAATGCTTGTGATAGGTGCGATGCGCTACTCTGGTATCATCCTGTACCTTCACCGACTGTTTTGTGGTATATCCTGTGGGGCCCCGGCCGGACCTTCTAGAATATATCATATGAACGGATGGGGTTGTTACATTTTTGGTATCGGTTGTCTTGGTCTTTCCCTCTCGAAGTCGTGGTCGACTTCTTTTGTGGGGTGGCGAGCACGTGTAGCACGTGTTTGTGCACACCAAAGTCTACGAATGAACTCCTGAATGTCCATGATAGGAATGCATTTTTGTATGTTTGGGGAACCTGCGTGTTCCTATTTTGTGTTGTTTGCTTGGGTACGACCGCTAATGTGTGTGTCTTGTCCACCTTTAGGTGACACGAAGTGGAGCTGGGCCGTCTGAGCCCCAGCGTTCAGATGAAAGTACGGCACCAGCCGCGGTGCCTATACCTCCACCGTCTGCAGAACATGTCCGTTTAGTTGCGGAGGCCTTATTTACCATGATCCAAGGTCAGCCACTTAGGCAGGAGCAAGCGGCTGTGGGGCCAGAACAGGTGGCGGCAAGGCCGGAACCTGTCATGGATGTGGTACCTCGAGCGGCTGAGAAGCAGCTAACACGGTTTATGAGTTTCCATCCGCCTACGTTCTCGGGAGCGGGAACCCCGACGCAGGCTGAGGATTGGTTATCGCGCGTCAAGCGAGTGATGACGACGATAGGCATGGCGGAACATCAGAAAGTTACCTTAGCCACCTTCTTGCTTGAAGGAGAAGCGCATTTATGGTGGGATGAGATGGAGTTGCATCATTTGGCGGGTCGTCCGTTAACCCAAGTATCGATGGAAGAATTCTCTCGGCTCTTCCTAGCGAAGCACCTTCCTGTGGCGCAATGGATAGCCATGGAAAATGAATTCCAACGGTTGACTCAAGGTGATGGCAGTGTTGACGCGTACCTGCATGAGTTTACGCGCTTGGGGCGGTATGCGGGTTCGATTTTTGCTGATGAGCAGAGGAAGACGAATCGGTTCTATGAAGGACTGAGGGACGAGCTGAGGTTCCTTGTGTCCAGTTCTGTGAACCAGGGTTTCCAAGCGTTGGTTGACACTGCGACCGCGTTGGAAAAGGATATGAAGAGGGTGCAAGGGAAAAGAGCTTTGGCTGTGTCGCAACCAGAGTGGAAGGCGCCCCGATCGGGAAAGTCATTTTATAAGAAGCGATGGGGCAAGAAGTCCAAGCCTAGTGGACAAGCTCCTTCATCAGTTGCATCGGGAGCAACATCAGGGGCAACCTCCAGGCCAGACACTCGTACCTGCTTCAATTGTGGTGTGGTAGGATGGGGCATATTGCGCGCGATTGTCGGATGCCGCCGAAGAGTGAAAAGAAGGCGGGAGCATCGTATACGGGAAAAGGCAAGGCGGTGGTGGATTCCTCTGCCTCGCAGGCGCAACCCCGAGTCTACAATCTTGGCCTGCAAGAGGCCATCAAGCAGAGTGACGTGGTCACATGTATGAGTTTAGTTTTGCATATGCGATTGTTTGTATGCTTTGCTTAGTACGTCTATGTTTGTGGTTTGTGTGTGTGACATGGTTGTCATAGGTTTTGTAATGATTCGGGACACGCTGGCGCGAGCACTGTTTGATACAGGTGCATCGCATTCTTTTCTGTCTAGTGAGTTTCTTACGCGGCTTGGGATACCCAGTCGTCCAAAGGCAGATAGCGTCAGAGTGGTGTTGCCGAATGGTTGTTGGATGCTTGCGGATCAAGCTTGCGATGTGGCGGTTCAGTTAGGAAGTCGGGATTTTTGTTTAACCGCATTTGTTTTGCCAATATCGGAATTCGATGTGATTTTTGGGATGGATTGGCTTGCGGAGCAGCATGCTATGATTGATTGCCAGTCGAAAGAAATCACGTTGGGCCAGCATACCGAACAGGAGACCAAGTTCGCGGGTATGCGAGGAGTAGGCAGGACGTTGATGTCTGCACTCCAGGTAGGCAAAGCTATTCGGAAGCGTGCGGAGTGTTACTTTGCACTAATTCAGGCTGTTGAGCCTAAGGCCACGTTGTGTGAGGTTCCGATTGTGGCAGAATTTACGGATGTGTTTCCCACGGATCTCCCTGGGCTACCACCCCAGCGGGAGATTGACTTCACAATTGAGTTGGTGCCAGGTGCGAAACTCGTGGCCCGCTCGCCATATCGCGTTGCGCCAAAAGAGATGGCTGAATTGAAGGTTCAACTCCAAGAAATGCTAGAGCAAGGTTATATCCGCCCAAGTATGTCACCTTGGAGCGCGCCTGTGCTTTTTGTAAAGAAGAAAGATGGTGGGTTACGGTTGTGTATCGATTACCGTGAATTGAATAAGCTGACTGAGAAGAATAAGTATCCTATACCTCGGATTGATGAGTTATTCGATCAACTAGTGGGCTCGACCGTCTATTCGAAGTTGGACCTGAAGTCTGGTTATTACCAGTTACGAATTCGGGAAGGTGACATTCCCAAAACCGCATTTGGAACGCGCTATGGACACTATGAGTTCACAGTCATGCCCTTTGGATTGTGTAATGCGCCCTCGGTGTTTATGGATTTGATGCACCGTATTTTTCGTGAGTACCTGGATCTGTTTGTGATTGTGTTCATTGATGATATCCTGGTGTACTCGAAGTCCAAAGCTGAGCATGAGATTCATTTGCGGTTGGTGTTGAACACGTTGAGGCAAAATCAGCTCTATGCCAAGTTCTCGAAGTGCGAGTTATGGCTATCGTCAGTGGCATTTTTGGGCCATGTGGTGAGTGGAGCGGGCATTGCAGTGGATCCAGCAAAGATAAAAGTCATACAAGAATGGCCAATATTGTCTTCCGTGGCCGAGGTCAGGAGTTTCCTTGGACTTGCGGGCTACTATAGAAGATTTGTGGCGAACTTCTCGCGGATCGCTTTGCCGCTAACCACACTGACGCGAAAAGATCAGAAGTTCGTTTGGACGTCAGAGTGCGCACGAACTTTTGAAGAGCTGAAGGTTCGGTTGACCACGGCGCCGGTGTTGTCTTCGCCATGTGGAATTGATGGATTTGTAATTTATAGTGATGCCTCAGGGAGCGGCTTAGGTTGCGTTCTTCTGCAGAATGGAAAGGTGATTGCTTATGGCTCACGCCAGCTGAAGGTGCACGAGCGAAACTATCCCGTCCATGATTTGGAATTAG
This sequence comes from Platanthera guangdongensis, assembly GCA_039583875.1. Lineage (NCBI taxonomy): Eukaryota > Viridiplantae > Streptophyta > Magnoliopsida > Asparagales > Orchidaceae > Platanthera > Platanthera guangdongensis. The sequence goes on from CM077163.1 coordinate 235,633,566, forward strand.
CGGCGGTGATTTTTGCACTCAAGTTGTGGCGACACTACCTTTATGGAGTAAAGGTGGAGATCTATACCGATCATAAGAGTCTAAAGTATCTTTTGGAGCAGAAAGATTTGAACATGCGACAACGAAGGTGGTTGGAGTTCCTTGGGGACTACACTTTCGAGATTCACTATACGCCCGGGAAGGGGAATGTTGTCGCGGATGCCTTGAGTCGGCGGATTCCGGCTAGAGCGAATTGGTTACAAAGGCATGATGAACGGCTTATCCAGGAGTTGGAAGCATTGGAGATCTATTGTGTTGACAAGAATTCCACTGCCACTGCATGTTTGAACTGGATCGAGGTGCAATGTGACCTTGCGGACCGAGTTCGACGGGCAACGAAGTTGGATGAAGATCTCTTACGATATGTGAATGAAGGGCCAGAGGGCAAATTCACCTGGAATGATGGTCTTGTGCGAAAAGAGGGTCGTTTGTGCGTCCCGAATGTGGGGAAACTGAGGGAAGAATTGATGTATGAAGCACATTATACGAAGTATTCCATTCACCCCGGGAGCACAAAGATGTTCAACGATATGAAGAAACTTTTCTGGTGGCCAGGGCTTAAGAAAGATGTTGCCCTATATGTAGCCAAATGTCAAACATGTGCGATGGTGAAGGCGGAATGCCAAAAGCCGGGCGGTTATTTGAAGTCACTGCCGATCCCAGTGTGGAAATTTGATGATATTTCCATGGATTTTGTGCATGGATTACCAAGATCGCAGCGAGAAAATGATTCCATTTGGGTGATAGTTGACCGGCTAACAAAAGTAGCACATTTTCTCCCGAACAGGCGGGATGATTCGGTTGAAAGTTTAGCAAAGTTATATGTTGATCAGATTGTGCGGCTTCACGGTGTTCCTCGGAGCATCGTAAGTGATCGAGATGGGCGATTTACGTCAAATGATTGGAGGCTAGTTCACCGACTGTTGGGCATGAAATTGACTTTCAGTACGGCCTTTCATCCCCAAACGGATGGCCAGACGGAACGTACCAACAGAACAATGGAGGACATGCTCCGAATGTGCGCCCTTGACTTCGGAAAGAGATGGGAAGATCATCTCTATATGGTCGAGTTTGCGTATAATAACAGCTACCAGACAAGCATTGGGATGGCACCATATGAAGCCCTATATGGAAGGAAGTGTCGTACTCCCTTGGCTTGGGTAGAAGCGGGTGAAGCCCGGGTTGTTAAACTAAATGAGGTGGATGAAGCAAACTCAACCATTCGGGCTATTCGAGAGAGATTGCTGATTGCTCAAGATCGACAAGCGAAGTACTACAACGCCAAGCACCGGAATGTCGAATTTGCGGTTGGCGATTGGGTCTACTTGAAGATCAAGCCATTCAAAGGTGTTTCCAGGATTCGACGATTGAAAAAGTTGAGTCCAAGATATTTGGGTCCTTTCGAAGTGGTTGAGCGAATTGGCGAAGCGGCTTATCGGCTAGCTCTGTCGGCGGACTTGGGTGGGTTACATGATGTCTTTCACATCTCGGTGCTTCGGAAGGCCGTGAAAGATCCAGCTCAAGTGATCACGGATGATCGTGTGCCGGTGGAGTATGGGCTAACAACGAGAGTTAGACCCATTCAGATCAAAGATCGAGTCGAGAAATAGTTGCGGAACAAGACGGTCGGTATGGTAAAAGTCCGATGGGACAACTGCGACCGTGAAGAGCTGACATGGGAGCGCGAGCAAACCATGCGAGAAGAGTTCCCTGAGTTGTTTCTGTAATTTGGAGCGAGAATAGTGTAACATAAACGTTTAGATATATATAGATAGATGTTGTTACATTTTTCTTGCTAAGTCTGTTGCTTTCCTGTCTCTAAATTTCGAGGACGAAATTTCTTGTAGGAGGGGAGGATTGTAACAGCCCAAAGTTCAGAAGCAGGAAGTTTTGTGTGACACGGCCTGGGACACGGGCGTGTCACAGGCCGTGTGAAGTCTCGGGATGATTTGGGATTTTTTTTCACCCAGGTACACGGCCACAGACACGGGCGTGTCTGAAGGCGTGTTGGTGACACGGCCCATGTCACGGGCGTGTCCCGTGGGCGTGTCACTGGTTTGGATAAGTCGGTTGACCACCGCTTGAGGCACACGACCTGGCACACGGCCGTGTTCGAGGCCGTGTCGGGTCAAAATATGTGTTTTTGGCAGAATCGTGGCCGTCCATTCCTTCAGTCTGGATCCAAGGGCTGAAGCTTCTTCTTCTTTTTCCTTAAGGGCCGAAATCAGAGAGTGATCTCTCATTTTACTTTGGCCTTCATCTTTCTTCAAGAGAGAGAAAGAGAGAAAGAAAGGAGGAGGAAGAAGGAAAGGGGGCTGCTGCTGGTGGTGCTGCGGTTTACCGACGAGAGATCCGAAGCCAGCGTTGCGGAGGAAACGCTCTTGCGAGTCTTGCAAGCTAGCTTGGAGGCCATGACACCGAAGCGATCGTCAAGGGTAATGACTTTTCTTCCTAGCCATGTAAAGGCTTCCGTTTTGGCATATCTGTTGATTCCCCCACCAAGAGGTGGCTGCTTTTGGGAGTCGTTTGGGTGATTCTTGAAATCCCCTTTGTTGTGCATATAGATCCGGAAATGGAGTACGGAATAGGCATGCTGTGTGAAGCCCATCTGGACAGGTTGGTCTGGATTGGTGATATTGCATACGAACCGGAGAAGACTCCGTGATAACGTGTAGTGTACGACGTCTACGGGTTATACCTGCGAAAAGGAGTAGCAGGAAGTACTGGGGTGGTAGCCCAGGAAAATAGCCATGTGATGTTTTGGGTCCAACCTGTGAATGAGGCACAGGAAGTACTGGTGGGACCAGGAAAGACCCTTGTTGTGATGCTTGATGTCATAGGGTGTCCACCTGTGAAGCGAGTCACAGGAAGTACTGGTGTGCCCAAGAAAGACCCATGACATTTGTGCTTGTGCGGTGTCCACCTGTGGAGAGAGTCACAGGAAGTACTGGTGTGCCCAGGAAAGACCCGCTGTTGTTGTGAGGAAATGGGTATAGTGAAATACCTAGGCTTGAATGCCAAGAACAGGATTGGTGAGACCGACCCGCGCCTTTGATATAGCCATGAGTACGCTGTACTCGAAGAAGGCAAGGCGATTTGAGCAACGGGGGGTGGAGGATCCGACCTGCGCTATGTCCGTCCGACGTGAGACCAAAAGTGCGGTCTGTTGGAGCGCATAGCAAGAGTCTTCGGCCTGCGTGCCATGACACAATGGGGGGCTACGGGCCATCCCGGTGTCCGAGGACTAACTCCGGCTGCACGCCATGGAGTAAATGCTCAAGAGATTTACCGTTGGGTGATAACCCTGATACGGTGGTGGGCAAGAGGTTGCCAGAACACCAAGAATGTGCCCTGAGTGCACGGACCGTTGGGCCGGGTGGCGAACGGTTGTGATGGCTTGTGTGCGTGAAAGCACCTTTTGATGATATAGCTTGCCATACTTGTGATATGCTATGCCTGCAGGGAAAAATACCGCTGCCCCGAGAGAAGGGGTAGGGTCGTTATAATTTGGTCAGCTGAACGCTGACCGTTGCTTGTGTTTGCCACCGTTGGGTGGATTGTCCTTGCACAGGTGCTGGAGAGCCGAGCGGGACGCATAGAGGTTGATGCTCCTGCGGGTGTTGCTGCTGCTGCTGTTAGCCCTCGAAGGCTAAGTGTGTTCTTTTGAGTGTTTTCTTTTATTGTGGCCGGCCTGCGCGCCAATCTGTTTTAGGCCACTGTGTGAAAGCTATGTAAGGCCATAAGGCCAACGCTTGTTCATATTGTAAGACATTCCTATATATAGAAAATGTGGAGTTTTATGTTTGGACATTCATGAGGAGTTCAAGTAGTTAGGCTTCCGCTAGAATGCTTGTGATAGGTGTGATGCGCTACTCTGGTATCATCCTGTACCTTCACCGACTGTTTTGTGGTATATCCTGTGGGGCCCCGGCCGGACCTTCTAGAATATATCATATGAACGGATGGGGTTGTTACATCGCATACCCATCGATCTAGTATGACCATCATGTTTTCTCTGCGCGAGAGGCTTTGTCAGTGGATCCGTAATATTCTCCTCAGTCGACACTCTGCAAATGTTCACATCTCCTCGTTCGACAATCTCACGAATAAGATGAAACCGCCGAAGTATGTGCTTGGAGCGCTGATGGGATCTAGGTTCCTTAGATTGTGCAATTGCACCATTGTTATCACAGTAGAGAACTACGGGACCAACAATGCTAGGAACTACATCAAGCTCGCCGATGAATTTCCTAATCCATACAGCCTCCTTCGCTGCATTAGCTGCGGCGATATACTCGGCGTCTGTTGTAGAATCAGCAACTGTCTCTTGCTTGGAACTCTTCCAGCTCACAGCTCCTCCATTCAGGCAAAACACAAAACCTGACTGAGACTTGGAGTCGTCTCTATCAGTTTGGAAGCTAGCATCCGTGTAACCACTTACAACGAGCTCTTCCTCTCCACCATACACCAAGAACACATCCTTAGTCCTTCTCAAGTACTTCAGGACATTCTTGACTGCAATCCAGTGACACTCACCGGGGTCTAACTGATACCAGCTAGTCATGCTCAAAGCAAAGGAGACGTCGGGTCGAGTACATAACATCACGTACATGATTGATCCAATTGCCGAAGCATATGGAATCAACTTCATGCGGTCCTTATCTTCACAAGACTTTGGACACTGGTCCTTAGAGAGATTCACACCATGAGACATGGGCAAAAATTTTTTCTTGGACTCAAGCATGTTGAACCGCTTCAACACCTTTTCGATGTACGTACTCTGGGTCAAACCCAGCAACTTCTTCGATCTATCTCTATAGATCTTAATACCGAGTATATAAGTCGCTTCACCCAAATCCTTCATTGAAAAGTAGTTCCCTAGGTTGTTCTTAACAACTTTCAGGGTAGGAATGTCATTCTCAATCAACAGTATGTCATTTACATACAATATCAGGAAGACAACAATGCTCCCACTGATTCGCTTGTAAACACAAGGCTCATCTTCATTCTTGATGAAACCAAACTCTTTGATTTTCTCATCAAAACGAAGATTCCAACTTCGAGAGGCCTGTTTCAGTCCATAGATGGACTTATTCAGCTTGCATATTTTAGTGGCTTCATCTGGGGATACAAAACCCTCGGGTTGTGTCATATACACTTCCTCAAGGAGGTTTCCATTAAGGAAAGCCGTTTTGACATCCATCTGCCAGATCTCGTAGTCATAATACGCAGCAACAGCAAGCAATATCCTTATGGACTTTACCATGACAACAGGGGAAAAGGTCTCATCATAGTCAATACCATGAATTTGCTTGAAACCCTTAGCCACCAGTCACCCTTTGAATGTCTGTACATTCCCATCCATGTCGGTCTTCTTCTTGAAGACCCACTTGCACCCTATGGGTCGTACCCCTTCAGGTGGTTCCACCAATTTCCAAACTTGGTTTGTATACATGGAGTCCATTTCGGATTTCATAGCCTCAAGCCATTTGTCGGAGTCCGGTCCATTCATAGCCTCTTGGTAGGTTGCTGGTTCATTATCATGATCCATAAGCAACACATTACCTATTTGAGACACGAGAAATCCATATCTCTCAGGCTCAAACCTCGGTCTACCAGATCTACATAGGACTTGTGTTCCTTGAGCAGGTTCTCTAGCTACAACATCTTGTAGTCCTGTCTCAGAATCCAATTCCGGTTCATTCACTACATGTGGTTCTTGAACTTCTTCAAGCTCTACCTTTTCAGTCTTTCTTGATAAGAACTCTTTCTCCAAGAAGACACCAGTCCTTGCGACAAACACTTTGCCCTCAGACGGTAGGTAAAAGTAATACCCTTTCGTTTCCTTAGGATATCCCACCAGATAACATTTATCCGATTTGGGTTCCAGCTTGTCAGGCATTTGACGTCTCACGTATGCCTCACAGCCCCAAATTTTAATGAACGACATACTAGGACGCTTTCCAGTACATATCTCATATGGTGTCTTCAGAACCGTTTTTGTTGGAGCGTGATTCAATGTCATTGCAATAGTCTCTAAAGCAAAACCCCAAAAGGAAACATACAAGTCTGCATGACTCATCATCGAATGTACCATGTCTAACAGAGTACGATTTCTCCTCTCAGACACACCATTGTGTGTTGGTGTTCTAGGTGGAGTGAGCTGTGATACAATACCACACTCTTTCAGATGATCACGGAACTCATGACTCAGGTATTCGCCACCTCGATCAGATCGGAGTGCTTTAACCCTTTTACCCAACTGGGTTTCTACTTCATTCTTGAACTCTTTGAACTTTTCAAAGGTCTCGAATTTGCACTTCATAAGATACATATATCCGTATCTACTGAAATCATCAGTAAATGTAACAAAGTAGAAATACCCACCTCTAGCCATGGAACTCATGGGTCCGCATACATCACTATGTACAACACCCAAGAGATCCTCAGCCCTCTCAGTATAACCAGTGAAAGGAGCTTTAGTCATCTTGCCTAACAAACAAGATTCGCATCGCTCAATTGATTCATAATCAAATGAGTCCAAAAGTCCATATCTATGGAGCTTGGATATGCGCTTCTCGTTGATATGACCCAAACGACAATGCCAGAGAAATGTTGGGTTCGAGTCATTTGTTCTTAGTCTTTTATTATTTTCTACATTACAGATCAGATGGTACAAGTTCAAAACATAAAGACCATTAAACAATTGGGCTACAACATAACAAACATCATTCTTAAATATAGAAAAACAGTTGTTCTTAATTATAAAAGAAAATCCAATCATGTCCAAACATGAAATAGATATAATGTTTCTAGTTATGGCCGGAACAAAATAACAATTATCTAGTTCTATTACAAGCTCACTGGGCAAAGAAAGACGGTAAACCCCTACGGCTACAGCAGCAACTCTTGCTCCATTGCCGACGCGGAGGTCCACCTCCCCTTTACTCAGCAATCTTCTCCTTCCCAGTTTCTGCACATTTGTACAAATGTGAGAACCACATCCGGTATCCAATACCCAAGATGAAGGAGCAGAAAGGTTTATCTCTATAACGTAAACATTTGAAGCGGAAGTCATACCTCCCTTCATTTTCTGCAGACCTTCAATATACGAAGGACAGTTCCTCCTCCAATGACCAGTCTTGCCACAGTGGTGACATTTCCCTTCCTTCACCGTGCTTTTCTTTTTCATCAGTGCAGAAGACTTGGGATCAAGATATGACTTAGGTCCCACCTTCGTCTTCTTAGAGCCCTTGGCCTTGCCCTTGCCCATATGCACCATCAGTATGGGGCTGGCAGGCTTGGCCTTCTTCATATTGATTTCGGCAGTTCTCAACATGCCTAGGAGTTTGGGCAATGTCTTGTCTATTTCATTCATGTTGTAGTTCAAGACGAACTGCTCATAACTGTCCGGCAACGATTGCAGGATCAGATCTGTGGCCAACTCTTGACTAAGAGGAAAACCCAGCCTTTCAAGGTTCTCTATATACCCAATCATCTTGAGTACGTGAGTCCCTACTGAGTCTCGAACTCCCATCTTGCACTGAAACAACGCTTTTGTGACGTCGAACCTCTCTTGACGAGCCTGCCCTTGAAATATTTTCTTGAGATGCTCGTCAATCTCCTTGCACCCCATGTTCTCATGTTGCTTCTGAAGCTCAGAGTTCATAGTAGCAAGCATAAGGCATTCGACATCTAAAGCATCATCAGTATGCTTCTTATAAGCATCCTTCTCAGCACGGGAAGAGTTCCCGGTCGGCACCTCGGGGGCTTCTTCTTCCAAGACATAGAGCTTTCGCTCTTGCCTGAGAACAATTCTCAGGTTCCTGTACCAGTCCATGTAATTAGTCCCACTGAGCTTATCCTTCTCAAGGATGGCTCTCAGAGACAACGTGGAGTATGAAACACTTGCCATGGAATTCTACAAGAGTTTATGCAGAATAAAATCAGTACCAAAATTTCAAATACAATTTATTTTAATTTGGACTTCAATTAAAACACTCCCACTATTTTATTCGAAATGATAGCCCTCACTAACAATTCAGAGAGTTCATGCGAGCTACTCTCTTAGTGGACAAGATCCGTATTTCACCAACACAATGAGTCAACTTTGGCTTTCCTCTCACGATGCGGTTATTTAGGTAGGCAACGCTTGCCAATTGCATCCTCATACAATTCTTGTATGGTTGGTGAATAACTCCTTACTCGCATCCATCATATGATGCATGCCAACCCTATGCCTCTAGGCACTCAACCTTTGAGGTCACCTAGTTAAGCTGGACCCGATGTCGACAGTGGGATATCACAATTATCCGCTCGCACCCTTACCAAGATAGATTAATGCACCTTGCTTTGGCAAGCCCACACTTCATCGATCGAGGCAGGAAGAGTGTCATCCATCGGAAGGCATCCAAACACTTAATATTTGATGAAGGGATTTTGATTATAAGTTAACAGTTAACCATGATCAACATTTGATCAATGTGCACATCCAAAGAAAAACAATTTTTCTAAAACCACATGCATCCCTTATGTGCACAACCTGACACCATCAACATTTGATAGAAGGAAGGGCTAAATCTGAACATCCGGAAACTTCCAAATCCTCAGATTTACATACATTGGACAAAAGCAAAGACAACTCAACTTAAAGCAGTAGACAAGCTCATCTCTCTATGTTGGATTCAAAATCCAAAACAAACTCGAGGGATGGTTACTGCTAAGGAGACTACAATTTCTAACAATTAGAAATTTCCACGAAATCCCAGACGTTCTTGGCAGGGTACCAAGACTAAATCTAGACATTTAGAACACTTCTAAATCCCTAGGTTTACACACACTGGAATAACAAAACTTCCAATACAACAATCATGGCCGCAACCTGGCTCTGATACCACTGTTGGGTTTCTCTATGAGGATGGCACAACACTTGTGCACGCAGCGGAAGAATAAAACATCAAGAAAACCCCAAAAGAGATGAGATCGGGCCATGATAGTTGAATCAAGAAGTTAACATACAACTAGGCAAAAATTACCTCGGTGGCGTTGAGTCACAACTCAACGGAGATGCTCCAAGCTTCGTCTTCTTGCTGGTGGCGAGTTCTACGTGGAATGATATCCACGTCTCTGCAGAAATCCACACGAGCGGGAGAACACCGATTTTCCGTCGCACGGATAATCGGGAAGGAGAAAGACCGCACCTTGCTTTCCCACGGACTGCTAGGTCCGCGCCAGGGATAGCAACACCAGCGACGATCGCCGGAGAGGAGGAGGTCGACGGAGCGAGCACGGCGGCGGAACCCTTCCGTCGGCGGGATTCGGGATCAGCGGAACGAATCGAAGAACGACGGAACACTTAGAATCGGCGAGAATCAGAGTACAATACTCGACGATTCTCGACGATTCACGTCGAACGTGAGTTGACGATACACGTCGATCGTCAACCTTGCGGTCGACGATACTCGTCGACCCTCGGTCGACTATTTTTACCAATCCTTCAAGGCAACATTTGCCCAACCCGACGATCCTTTAAGGCAACACTTTGCCCATAACCCCATTCAGGTCGGTGATTGGTAACCTTTACCAACACAGTCAATCATCCAACTTCTCCACATCTCTTATGTGCGACCTTGCAGGCTCATATCGCGTTGGCAATGAGATTACATGGTTGACCACTTCTAGATCACCATGGTAACTCCAACAACATTTTCATTGACTGTTTGCGTGCTCGACCGCCTCGTGAGCTAAGACGGTTCGAACAAATCCGGTCCGACCCGGGCATCGAGTTAGTCCGCAACACGATGTATTATGCATTACTTTCAACAAGAATTCAAATCCACTTATTTTTTTCAGTATCTTATGGGTTCTATTTTACTATTTTCAAGATTCATCAATCCAGCTGTGTTGGGGTCTCCCTCAATTTATAGAAGTTCTGGGTTGCAGATATTCAGAATTCACATATTCCCTGCTACTTATACGAGGAGTTTTGGAGAAAGCCGCACGCGTGGAATCTGCATGCCCGACCCATGATCCAACCGCCGCACGCGATTTCCCCAACGCTTCAACCACTCGCAGCCGGCCGCTTGACCTGCCTCCGCTCCTTTGAGCGTCACCTCATGATCGTGCATCCCACGCTCGTGGCCACAAGGGAATTGGACGCTCGCGGCCACGAGGGAATTGGGAGGCGGGCCCATAGTGGATATTTGCCACCCCAAATCTAATAGCACCCCCCTCCCCGCCCATTCCCGCTAGCCGGACTTCACTGATCTTCCTTGATATTGTCCACTGCAAATATCGTACATGTGAGACTGCAAATATCTGTCTGTGGGTTGCAATTATCCATTGAGGGCCTTCAAATATAATTTCCCTAAAATAAATCACATCTACCGTCCAATATTTTTTTAATGTTTTCATCCACCATTTGACTACTAATGCCCCCAAATTAGAATGGAGTCGTGCTGACCCAATCAAATCAGGGACACCACATTTTGAAACCTTAACACAAGAGGATTATTACGAGTCATTTGTTATTGATGACTATTAAAACTAAGACAGATCATAATTAGGCTTCGTTTGACATAGTGGTGGCGTTCATAAATATATAGGTTAAGCCGTCATTCGTTAACGATCACCTAACAAACTTCATCTCTTTAAATATAAAAGCGGACGAAGTTCTTAGATGTGCCTTAACAAATGACAGTTTAATTCTTATATTCACGACCACGACTGACGTGCCAAACGAAACCTAAGCTTTCCTCAAAATTTATAAATATATTTTTTATGTTAGCTGATTGTGTAGAACTTTTCAAAGTACAAAAACTAAATAGAACATCTTTTGCATCATTCTAATTAAGATCCAAACTATTAGGGCAATGTTAATTGCACTCATGGAGTCGCTATTAGAAGTCATTTCATTGTGTTATTTTGATTTTTTTGGAGTGCTATTAACCAATAGAGAAGTATTATTAATATTGCCCTACTTTTACTGCATTTATTTTCCAAAAATTGAATAAAATTTAAATAGGTTATCAGTACCTTTCTTTCAATATATTAGATTAATTGTTACTCTCAAATCCTAATAGTTTCCTTCATTCCTATTGTATTATTTTTGTTTAAAAAATATAGGAGCCTAAGTTTATTACTTTATTTATTCAAGTAATTTAGAGTTGCTGAATCTATTTTCAAAAATAACTATAAATAAACATAACTAATTTAAAATAATAATTTCTTATATATCCAATTGAAACTTTATAAATAATTAAATTAAATAAGACATAATTAAAAAGTCATTATTAATTAATTACTGTTCAAATAGATACACCACCTGGATTAGTAAAAATCAATTAATGCACTGCAATCAAATATTAGTGGAGCTAACAAGTCAACGTCAAACCGGGCTCAACATTTCATCAAAGTAAACTCATCTTTATAAAAACCAACTTCGCAATATAAGTCGTATAAAGTCAACAATCTCAAAATTGACTAAACTCCGTGTAAACATTGAGAAAGTCAAGTTTACGTGGGATCATTTAGAGCATCTTCAATGGAATTTTATATTTAAAGATAAAAAGTAATCTCAATCGTATTCTTCATATTTGAAGAAGAAAATGATATTTTTTAATATATATATATATTTATATATAAATACTATTTATATATTTATATGTATGCATAAATATATAATAATAATAAAAGTGTAGCCAGAAATTATATCCTTGTTGTGGACTAACTCGATGCCCCAGTCAGACTGGATTTACTTGTACCGTCTTAGCTTACGGAGCGGTCGAGTGTGCACACAGTCAATGAAAATAAAAGGTTGACAAAATATGTGATGATGTGGGAAAACCCCTCAATCGGGTAAAAAAATCACGTGACCGGATCTATGCCAGTCAAAGTCCACTAGTTGCGCGTGATTACACTGTGTTCGGAGAATTGGGGCGACAGATCGCTCCCCGTTACAGCTGGGGGGAGAGAGAGACTTCAGCTCCCAAAGGTCAACAGGCTGCACCGCGGGAGCGACTTGGACACTGGAATCTGAGGTGTGGTTCTGGTGCTTTGAAGTTTGGAGCGCCGCCTCGACGCTTGTCTGCTTGCAGGGGTCGTCTTCCTCCTTCCGCTCGCTCCGGGACTTATGCGTTTTCCTGCTGGGGGCACGCGGGTGGCTCATGGTGGCAGGAGGATGATCCGAGGGAGGAGACTAACAGAGCTATCGCATGAGGAAGAAGATGACCGAGAGCCAAAAAGCGAATTATCAGGAGGCCCTAAAGCCCCTTTTATAGCCTCCTGGAGAGGATTATGACGGTCCCACCACTAACTTGGTGGGTCAGTGAGTGGTTACCCACCAAATCGGACGGCGAGGAGAGCCCACCACGATCGGATGGAGGACAAGCTGTTAATGGTGGTGGGGCGACCAGGCGGCGGCGGCGGCAGGACGACGGCCTGACCGGCAACGGCGGCGTCCTGGCCGGCGGCCGCGGAGGCCTATCCCCCCATGTTTCCCTCATTATGGGGAGTTCATGGGAGGTGGAGTTGACCAGTCAACCCCATGATCTCCCATTTTGGGAGGAGATCATGGGGGAATCCTCCTTATAAATGGGGGTGTAACCCATCAATTGCCCCCAAATCCTTATTGTTGGAGAGTGAAGCGGATGAGAGAAGAAGGATTTTCCGGTAACGACCCGGGAGGACCACAGCATCGCCCGACCCACCAGCAACCCAAGGTTGAGGGTCAAAGGCTGACTGCTTAACAGTGGAGCATGCCCGCCCCAAGGCGCCACGGTGGTACAACCTACAAGCTTTGTAGATTCCTGGGTTGCGTGGTGGGCCGGTTGACGATGTGCTCCTAGTGGGCCAGGTCGTTACAAAAAAGTGCACTTTTATGTAACGTCCCGGTTTAGAGCTCAAAGGCCCACTGTGTAACAGTACAACTTGTCTCGCCTTGGTGCCCCGCTACAGGACTACAATCTGTGCTACCCAAACTTATCTCTGGCATGTTTCTGAGCACAACAGGTTTTTACAAACGCGGGGATTCAAACCCACGCTGCCTTGATAAGGCACCTTCGACAGTCCTCATCACCACCTGAGCTGCAGCTTAGTTGGTGATGAGCCCTGTTTGCAGGAGGGTCTTATCATGGTTGTGGGTTTGAAACCCCGTGGCAACAACCTTCCGTGGTGAGAAACAGTCACTGAGATTTGGTTGGGGTGTATGACATGTAGGCCTTGTAGATTCTGGTTGTACCACCCGTGGTGCCAGGTTGCCTTCCTGGGCTGCGTGGTGGGCCGAGCGGCGATGTGCTCCTAGAGGGCAAGGTCGTTACATTTTCTGCTGCCACCTTCTCCCATGTTGTCATGACAACCTTCAGCGAGAAGGCGAAGGCGGTGAAGGGTGGTGTTTCGAAGGTACCTGGAGTAAACTTGCCGAAGGAGAGACGGCCGGCGAAGACGCCGAATAAGGCCGAGGGAGGCGCCAGGCCGCGCGCGCGCTTCAAGCCACACGCGTCCACCAGGCCAAGCGCACACGCGTGCGTTGCGCACCATCCCGCACGAGCTAGGTCGCCCCCCAGGTCGTGCATGCCCCCGGTCGTGCGCACGCACTAGACCGCCCGCACTAGGCGAGCGCGTCAGGCAGCCCGCGCACTAGGCCGTGTGCGCCAGGTCGCGGTGTGCGCGCCAGGCCGCGCGGGCACTGGGTCGCGCCCGTGTACCAGGCCGCGTGCGCGGGTGCCCGGGTGTGAGAGCGCGGGTGCGCGCGGGCGGGCTCTTTTTGGTTGCATGTGTTCTTGTACATGGATGCGCACTTGTTTTGCACGTGGTTTAGGCTGTATGCGTTTGGATGCGTGACTCTAAGCCTTACTTTATTTTTTATTAGGCAAACCTGACTCTGTTATCTCTGTGTTGTGCAGGTCTCAAAGCGTTCTTCTGGTCCGATGCGCATGCGCTCCTCTTTTACAGAAGACGGTGTTGAAATATGGAAGAAGAAATATGGGTTTCCTGCTGATTTGGAGGTGAGGATTCCACATGTCGAGGAGCGAGTCCAGAATCGCCCTCGCGGCTGGTTGACGATTTGCGAAGTTTCCCCGAGGTATGGCTTTCGCTTCCCGCCATGCGAGGAGGTGATCGAGATCTTGAAGTTCTGCGGGGTGCCGATTTCTCACTTTATCCCGGTTGGAATTGCCCAAATTATGACTTTAGTTGCCTTCTTTTGTGAGCATGGAGGACGGTTTTCTTTGGACCAATTTCGAGATTGGTGCGATGTCCGCTCCGATGGTGGCGAGCGAGTGGAGGTCCGCAGTAATAAAAGTTGGTTGGAGTTTGAGGTTCACAAAGATCGCCGACATGAGAATACTCTATTTGGGTACGTTAGGAATTCATGGGGTCTTCCCGAGGCATGGAACACATTGCCTGACCGATGTCGCCGCATGAGAGGGAAGGAACGAGAATTTTCACCGGTGCTTGGGTTTTTAGAGCCTCACGAACTGGCCAACCGACTATTTAATATTTTTGTCTATGTGGAGGAGAAGCATTTGCTTCGGTGTGGTATCTGTAACACCCCAAAACTCAAAAAAGGATCGGATAGCATTTTAAGGCCAAATTGGTGCCTGAATAGGTTCACAGTACTTACGACACGAGCGTTTCCAAGGCCGTGTCCTGCTCTGTGTTGGTAGGGCGGTGTCGAGTGAGGCACACAGCCTATGACACAGACGTATCCATGACTGTGTCGTGCTATGAGTTCGACAAATTTTCGTGAGGTCGACGAAATGCATTCGACGATCCTCGAAGTCAAGCCATGTCGGGCACATGGCCTGGGACACGGGCGTGTCCAGGGCCGTGTCCTTCTTTGCGTTCGACCAGTCTACGTCGACTGATGAACACGGTCTGGGACACAGGCGTGCCCTAAGCCGTGTCTAGCACACGACATGTTACACGGGCGTATCTCATGGACGTGTCCTGGTCGGGACGCTACGGTTTCCTGTGTCAATTGAGGAACACGCCCTGTGACACGGGCGTGTCAGAGGCTGACACGGGCGTGTCAAGCAGTAACACGGGCGTGTCTGAGCCCATGTCCTATTTTGCTTTTGACGATCAAGTTCATATCGTGAGACACAGCTTGTGACATGGGCGTGTCACAGGCCGTGTTCGGCCCAGGAAAGTGATTTTCAGGGCGATTCGTGGTTGTTCATTTCCTTCAAATAGGATCCAACGATCCAAAACTCTCCCTGCTGTTAAAAGGTCGGGAGTTGAGGGTTAAACCATCATTTCTCTTAGGTCTTTCTCTTTCTAAAGAGTTAGAGAGTGGGGAGAGAAAGGAAGAAGGAGACGGAGGTATCCGGCCGCCGGTGGAGCTTTGGATCCCCAAATCGCGAGCCGAGTCCAGATCCGTGGAGGCGAGGACGTTGCGGTGCTTTTCATCCGGCTAGTTTTCCATGGCGCCAAAGCGAACCTCTATGGTAACGATTCTCTTCTTGGACATGTGAAGTCCTCTTCCTTATGCATAGGAAACCCGCTCTCGCGAGTGTGTGGTGAGTGTGTGGTATTTCCTTCGGGTGGACATGAATAGTCCCCGTAATCTGCATATAGAGTCCAGAATCAAAGTACGGACATAGACATGGTGTGTGAAGCCTACCCGGACAAGTTTGTCTGGATCGGTGATGTTTTCATTATGCATTGATTGCCGGAGAAGACTCCGTGCCATATGTTTTCGAGTTTCTACGTGGTGGATTGCAGCAGAGAGTCTCGGGGATTAACTCCAATGTGCACCCGGAAATCTGGGCAGAAGTGAAGTTTTGCCGTTTTGGTGACCTGGGAGCCAGCCTTGTACATAGTCAGGCTATATACTATTGTATGATCGATACATTGGGATTCAGTGAAGCTTGTCCTGCGCCGATGGCTAAATGGCCGTGGCGAGGTGAGCAATGGGCTGGTGGAACCTTACCCACTCCAAGTGGTTCGATTAAAGCGACCTAAGGTACATGAGACTTACCGATGGCTTGGAGATCGAGTCTAGGCTTCAGCTGAAAGGACTTTAATGCTCACGATGTTTGTCGTCCTGGGGGCGGTGGTGGAGTTGCGGGACGGACCGGGCTCGGACCGGCTTCACCGTGTAAGTTCCCTGAGAGCACGGGATTTGTGGTTGTGCGGGCCTACACCTGTGGTGAAGTGTGCTTATGTTGTACTTTCACTTTAATGTTTTGATATGCTAATAAAATGCAGGGAAGGAGCACCGCCACCCCATGTAAGGGGTGGAGTCGTTATAATTTGGTCAGTGTTGAAACCGGAAACCGGCCTCTTGTGGAGTTCGACCCTTGGGGAAGGGGTGGTCTCGCGCCTACTTCGCACCTGCAAGAAAAACAACGAGAGAGACAAGGAAAGACAGACCCAAGGGCTCGGCAGGGAGGTCCCACCACAAACCCGGAAGATCTCTGAGCGCTTCCCCTCCTTAGCCAAGAGCCGAGCTAAGGTGCTCTCAGAGAACACTTGAAAATGAGAGCAAGGAGGCACTGAAAGCGTGTCCTCTGAGGTACCCCTTGGGTCTTATTTATAGATTTTCAGAATCTGAACTGCCAATAACCAAAAGGACTGACCTGGAAGTACCAAAAGACCCCTGGATGGGTCTGCCAACAGCCAAACTCCGCTGTTCTGAACAGCTATACGCAGTCCAACCTGGTCTGCCAATAGCGAGGCTCCGCTGTTCTGAGTAGCTATTCGCACCCCCGGGCGGTCAGCTCGCCTTCAGATCTCCCGCAGGAGGCGGGCGCGACCCGGCTCTGGGGCTTGCCTACCCTCACTGGGCGAGTGCGAGCCGATATGGGCGAGCCGCCTGCCTTTTGCCGGGCGGATCGGCGGTCAGGTCGCGCTCGGGGTCCGGCTCGCTTGCGGCGGGTCGCCAATCGCGGGTCCGACTCGCTTGCGGCGGGTCGCCAGTCGCGGGTCCGGCTCGCTTGCGGCGGGTCGCCAATCGCGGGTCCGGCTCGCTTGCTGCGGGTTGCCAGCTCGCTCGCCTGGGATGGGCAGGCGCGGGCCAGCCCTTTAGTCGTTCAGCCCGTCCTGCCGCTTGGGTGCGAGTCGCGGGGGCAGGCCTGTTCATTCTCCCTGGTGGGACCCGCTCGCCGGACACAGGGTTGTACACAATCCCCGCTCTTTTTGAGCTTGAACCAAGCTCGGAAAGAACCATCCAACCCGCGTGTTCGGCGAGCCCCTGTGCTGAGCTGGCAGGGAATCTTCTGGTGGGGGCCCACTGTTCTGCTATAAATACATACCGCTGACCCCTGTAGGAGGCTCCCCACATCCCTTTGTTTTCTCTGAGCAGTTTCTTGTTCCTCGATGCCGGTTAGCGAAGAAGTGCGAGCTCGCCTGGCGGCAGCGGTCCTGCAGACTCAGGAGGAGGCCCTCGAGGCCGCCCCATGGCTAGCTCGCGGATCCTCCGGCCCCCTCTTCAGGCCGGCGAAGGGGAAGATCGTTAAGCGTTCTCTGGCGGGTGACTGCCCGGCCTCCAGCTCGGCGGCGGGTGCTGAGGTCGTCCCCGGGGTGCGTGGCCTTCCGCCGATTATCACTATTCGTCTGACTCCCTGTTTTGCAGGTAATTCCCTGTGAGGAGGTGGAGAACCGGGGAGAGGATCGTCCTCCGCCTCCATCGCCTGAGAAGATCGCGAGTTCCCCAGGTCCGGATCGCCCACCTCCGGAAACTCCCCGTCCAGCGGTCTCCCATGGGCTGGGGAAATCTCTTGAGTCCCTCGAGGGAGGGGACTTTCGGGATCGGCCGGGCTCTTCCCGCCCATCTGTCGGTGCGGGCGATGTGCCCACCCCTGGTGAGCTGGTTTTTATCGTTGACTTTGCCTCTTGCTCGCTCATTCTGACCCTCCCCGCTCGCAGGCTTTCGCAGGGCCTCGCCTGAGACCGAGATGAGCGAAGGGTACTCGCCCCCGCCTGACGTGGACAGTGTATCTGACTATCTGGGCGACCCGAACGATGCGGCGGGGATGAAGAGGCAGGTGACGCGGCTATTCCAGAAACACACAATGCTGCTGCAGGAGGCCATAAGGAGGATCGAAGGCGACAAGGCCGAGACCGATGCCCGGCTCGCGGCCTTGGAGGGCCCTCGGCGTGAAGCGGAAGACGACGACGTCACCTCGCCGGGCGTGCATATAACGCGAGCCGAGGGGCATCTTAAGAGCGCCGTGGAGCAGGTCGGCCGGGCTCAGCGGGAGCTGGTGGCGGTTCGCGATTACCACGATCCCCGCGTGCCGCCTCGGGCGGGAACGAAGAGGCGGCACAGGTGGAAGTGGGTCGAGTACTGACCCAGTTGTTTGCCCCTCGCTCGCGTGATACCGCGGGGTTACCGTCATCTCGAATTTATCTTGTATTTGTATTTGTAATTGCTTGCGACTCTTTTAGCCTGCCTATGGGCCTGACTATTTTGTTGCTGAGTTGCATTGAAATTGTTGCGCTGCTCTTCTTTGGTCTTCTGTGTGCGGGTTAGGGGGAAAGGTCCATTCTTCTCTTCGCGCTGATCGGGGCGGGGGCGAGCCGAGGAGCTCGCTAGACGGGGAATCCCCCGTCTCGCGCGGCATGTCGTGCGGGTGCAGGTTGGGGTTGGTTCGCCCGCACCGGTCTCCCGCGGCTGCAGCCGGGCGAGAACCGTGCCGGCTCGACCTTTGAGGTGTGCTCGCGCGCGGGAAGTCGAACCGTCGGATTAATTTTTGCTATCCGCACCCCATCTTTTGGCGGGAAGTTTCCCGCCCCTTCTTTTTCCTATAAATAGGTCCTGCCGGCCCTTATTTCTTCACCGACTCCAAAACGTCTTCTCGCTTCCCCTTTTCTCGCGAAGTGCGATTCTAGCTCGCCTCCCGGCTTTTTGTCTCGCGTTCGGCGGCGAATCAACGGGGATGGGCGGAGGCGGCGGCGACGCGGACGGCCGAAGCAAATGCGCTTGGACCTTCTCCGAGCACGATTTCCCTCGCGCCGTCATCACAGAGCGCGAATACTTGGAAGCTCTAGGCGACCACATCCCGGCCGGGTTTTCTGCGAGGCGACCCGATGAGAGGGAGAAGATCAACGACCTGTTTGGGGATGAGCTCGCCATCCCTCTCGCTCACTTCGAGGTGGGCCTGCGACTTCCCCTGTGGCCCGAGGTGCGCCAGGTGCTCAAATACTTCGGGGTCGTCCTGGGCCAGATGACCCCGAACTCCATCGCCGTCATGATGGGGTTCGCCTGCTTCTTGCGAGGGGAGCGGGTGGAGTTCAGCCTCGCGGTATTCCGGAAGCTGTTCTCCTTCAGGGCGAACCGAGACGGGACGGCCTACTTCTCCAGCGCCCACCTCAAGGTGCGGGAGACCGTCAACAAGAGCCACAACTGGCTGAAGAAGTTCCTGTTCGTCAAGGGGGACTTCGGCAACGTGCCCTTCTCGCCGGTGCAGCTCAGCGAGGCGAGCTACCGGCCACCCAACCTAGGCGGCCATGAAGCCGACCTGTTCGCGTTCTTCGTCGGGAAGAACTTCGAGGTCGCGTTCCTGCGCCGCCACCTTGACGATCTCGCGGTTGTCGCGCCGGGGGGAGGTTTGCTACTCGTCTCCATTAGTCCTTACTTTCCCACTCTTCTTTCATCTCACCTTCCCTTCTTCGCAGGCGAACGCGACATTCCCCTTCATCCTCCTTACGAAAGCGCCCGGATCCCCCCCGGGGTTCTCGCCCGCGCCCAGGCCGCGGATGCCGCTCAGCGCGACATCTCATCGGTCCCGGCCAAGAAGCGACCGGGCGGCGGGCAGTCAGCGCCTCCGCCGAAGTCGACGAAGACCGCGGATCAGCAACCATCCGCAGGCCAAAGAAAGGGCAAGGCCCCCGCGGTCTTGCCGACTGAGGCCCCCTCGCCCCCGCTGGTTGTTTCGACCAGCGATTCCCCGGTCGGGGCGGCGGGCACCTCCGCGCCGCCAGGCGGGTCTGGAGCCGCTGCGGAGCCGGTGCCGAGAGGGCATCGGAACTTCGGCTACGGCGAGAGGTACTTGGACGAGCTCGGCGTCCCGCTCCTGGCTTGGGACAAGGAGTCGAATCGCGCAACGATCTCGACCCTGCTGCCGAGCTGGATGGAACAGGACACAATCGGCGGGGAGGCGTACAGCTTCTCCTTTGGGTTGTACTCGCGCGAAGACGCCGCCATATTCGACAAGGAGGAGACACGGGTGCTGATCCACGAGAGCGCGCGGGCCCAGCTGCGCGGCCTGGAGCTGGCTCATATGGTGGGGCGGCGCTGTACCCAGGTGGAGCGGAACGCCGCGTCCATCCAAAAGATGGCGGAGGAGAAAGAAGAGGCCCGGAAGCTCGCTCGGGAGGACGCGGATCTTCAGAGAGGGCGAGCCGCCGCCGCCGAGGAGACCCTCGCGCAATATCTGGGCGGGGTGGTACGCTCTCAACCGGAGCTAATCTATTCTTCCTGCGAACGCAGCTCATGATAATTCCTATTCCGTTTTTCAGGACGCGGCGACTGCGAGCCAGATGGGTGCCGAGATTGCCACCCTTCGCCAGGAGAAGGCGGCGCTGGAGGCCCGGGTACGCGAGCTGGAGGCCGCTGCCGCTGTCCCTCCTCCGGCCAGCGGGGTCTGCCCGCGCGAGCACCTCTCCGACTACGACCTGGAAGTGCTAATGCAGAAGAACGCGGCCAGCGCAGCGAGATACACGATGCAGACGCTGAGGCGCGCGGATCTGCTTACGAGCGAGGCAGCGGGACTCTCGGCAAAAGACGTGGTGCCGGCGCTGTTCCTCCCCGTGCCGGAGCCCGGCGACAGAAGCTTCCAGCCGCTTTAGGGTTTGTAGGTCTCGTGTTTTTTGTAATCTGCCTTGTAGATGAACATTATGTGTAAAGATCTGGTCTGAGTTATATGCGCGAGTTGCGCTTATGCTTTATATTTCTGTCTACTGTTCCTTTTACACACTGTTCTTTTTACATTTCTCGCCTGTCTTGTTTTTCCAATGATGTCACTGCCGGATGGCGCGACCCGTCCCAGCGGCCCGGCTCTGACGAGGCGAGCTGGCTCGTCCGCCGAGCGAGACGAGCTGGTTCGTCCGCCGAGCGAGGCGAGCTGGTTCGTCTGCCGAGCGAGGTGAGCTGGCTCGCCTGCCGAGCGAGGTGAGCTGGCTCGCCTGCCGAGCGAGGCGAGCTGGCTCGTCTGCCGAGCGAGGTGAGCTGGCTCGCCCCTCGGCCGCATGCTTAACTCTCTGTGGACCCTCGCCCAGGCCTTTGTGTTTACTCGGCCACTTTTCCCGGGGCTTGAGGGTGGGGCTATGCTAGACCCTTTCCTTCTTTTCTGGCTAACTCTTGCGATTCCGTCCTGCTGCGCACGCTTTTCGGGCAGTTTCCGACCATGCCGGCTAGGTGGGAGTCTGACCATGCAATTTGCTCTAGATCGCAGGCCATTGCTTTCTGGATCTTCTTGAGGCTAGGGATGACACCGAGTGACTTCCGGCCCTGCCAGCTAGGTGGGAGCCTGGCAGCGGGATCTTCTCGGGGTCCAAGTTCATTCCATCGAGTGACTTCCGGCCCTGCCAGCTAGGTGGGAGCCTGGCAGCGGGATCTTCTCGAGGCTAGGGATGACACCGAGTGACTTCCGGCCCTGCCAGCTAGGTGGGAGCCTGGCAGCGGGATCTTCTCGGGGTCCAAGTTCATTCCATCGAGTGACTTCCGGCCCTGCCAGCTAGGTGGGAGCCTGGCAGCGGGATCTTCTCGAGGCTAGGGATGACACCGAGTGACTTCCGGCCCTGCCAGCTAGGTGGGAGCCTGGCAGCGGGATCTTCTCGGGGTCCAAGTTCATTCCATCGAGTGACTTCCGGCCCTGCCAGCTAGGTGGGAGCCTGGCAGCGGGATCTTCTCGAGGCTAGGGATGACACCGAGTGACTTCCGGCCCTGCCAGCTAGGTGGGAGCCTGGCAGCGGGATCTTCTCGGGGTCCAAGTTCATTCCATCGAGTGACTTCCGGCCCTGCCAGCTAGGTGGGAGCCTGGCAGCGGGATCTTCTCGAGGCTAGGGATGACACCGAGTGACTTCCGGCCCTGCCAGCTAGGTGGGAGCCTGGCAGCGGGATCTTCTCGGGGTCCAAGTTCATTCCATCGAGTGACTTCCGGCCCTGCCAGCTAGGTGGGAGCCTGGCAGCGGGATCTTCTCGAGGCTAGGGATGACACCGAGTGACTTCCGGCCCTGCCAGCTAGGTGGGAGCCTGGCAGCGGGATCTTCTCGGGGTCCAAGTTCATTCCATCGAGTGACTTCCGGCCCTGCCAGCTAGGTGGGAGCCTGGCAGCGGGATCTTCTCGAGGCTAGGGATGACACCGAGTGACTTCCGGCCCTGCCAGCTAGGTGGGAGCCTGGCAGCGGGATCTTCTCGGGGTCCAAGTTCATTCCATCGAGTGACTTCCGGCCCTGCCAGCTAGGTGGGAGCCTGGCAGCGGGATCTTCTCGAGGCTAGGGATGACACCGAGTGACTTCCGGCCCTGCCAGCTAGGTGGGAGCCTGGCAGCGGGATCTTCTCGGGGTCCAAGTTCATTCCAACTCTCTGAGCAAGCTTAGATATGACATTCCTGGGGGGAGGAGAAGAAAATCTTCATTATGAAAAATCGGGTTGTTTACAGAAAATCAGGGAAAAAATCTCTTCAAGTCGTCTCCACTCCAGGTGAGACTCAGGGCCTCGCCTTCCACATTTTGGAGCCGATAGCCCCCCGACTTCAAAGCTTCCTTCACAATGAATGGCCCCTCCCAGCTGGGGTTGAGCTTCCCTACGGACGCTGACCGCCCTGCCGCGTCCACCTTCTTCAGTACTAGGTCCCCTTCCGCGAACTGCTTGACCCTGACATGCTTGTCAAAGTATTTCGCCATCCTCCTCTTGACCTCCTCCTGTCGGACGGCCGAAAGATCCCTCAACTCTTCTACCATGTCGAGGGAAAGTCTCAGCTCTTCCCCATTCTCGGCTTGCCATTCCTCTCGGCCTTCCCTGGCCGTTCCGACCCGCGGCGTTTGAACTTCAAATTCTATGGGGAGCACCGCCTCGCACCCATGGGAGAGCTTGAAGGGGGTCTCCCCCGTGGCCGTGTTGGGAGTGGTTCTAAGGGCCCAAAGGACGGCGGGGAGCTGCTCCACCCAACTCCCCCTCAAGTTTTCCACCTTCTTTCTGAGGAGATTGACGATGATTTTGTTCGCCGCCTCCACCTGCCCGTTGCTCCTGGGGTGGTGGACCGAGGCGAATCTGAGGTCGATCCCAAGCTGCTCGCAAAAACTGGTGAACTCGGCGCTGGCGAACTGAGGCCCGTTGTCTGTGACGATGGCCTGGGGAAGCCCATGGCGACAGATGATCTCCCCCCAGACGAAGTTCCTGATTACCTGGGAGGTCACCTTTGCCAACGCCTTCACCTCCATCCACTTTGAGAAGTAGTCGATCATCACCAGGAGGAACCTTCTCTGGCCGCTAGCCTGGGGGAACGGCCCAACCAAATCCATCCCCCAGATTGCAAAGGGCCAGGGGGCCGTGATGCTCTTGAGTTGCTGGGCCGGCTGTAGCTGGAGGGGGGCAAATAGCTGGCACTTATGACATCTTCTTGCGAACTCCGCGGCGTCCCGGCCCAGGGTGGGCCAGAAATACCCCTGCCGGACTATCCTCCCCTCCAAGGTCCGACTCCCGGAATGACTCCCGCACTCCCCTGAGTGGACTTCTTCCAAGATCCTCTGTGCCTCGCCCTCGGATACGCAGCGAGCCAGCATCCCGGAAAGGGTTTTTCTGTATAGTTGCCCGTCTTTGAGGAGGTAGTAGGCGGACTTGTGCCTCAGCTTCTTCTTGTCTACTCCTTCCGGATACTCTCCCGTGGAGAGGAAAACTACTACTGGGTCCATCCACGAGGGCTGCTGATCGATCTCCATGAGCTCCCCCTCTTCGATGGAGGGGCGGAACAGGTCGGTGATGGTGCCCCCCATCCGGGGGCCATGCTTCGCCAGTTGATCGGCCTGTTCATTCTTTCCCCTTGGCACGTGTTGGATGGAGAAGGTCTGGAAGGTCCCTATGACCCCCTTCACTTTGGCCAAGTATAACTTCAAAGCGGGCTCCCTTGCTTCGAACTCCCCGTTGATCTGGGAAGCCACCACCATGGAGTCGGTCAGAACTTCCACATCCAGCACCCCCAACTCTCTGGCCAGGCGTAGTCCCGCTATCACTGCTTCGTACTCGGCCTGGTTGTTAGTAATGGGGAAATGTACCACCACCGTCTGCTCAATCTGAGTCCCTTGGGGGCTCTCCAGGACCACTCCTACTCCGAGAGAATGCCTTCCTGATGCTCCGTCCACCCTCACCTTCCAAGGAGCCGGGCAAGTGAGCTCCCCCTCTGCTACTTCTACCACGTAGTCGGCCAGGAAGTCGGCCATCGCCTGAGCTTTGATCGAGAGCCGTGGCACGAAGGAGACATCGAACTCGCTTAGCTCCACCGACCACTTGGCCAGCCGGCCCGAGTGCTCCACCCCCTCGAAGATATTGCGGAGAGGATGGTCTGTCACCACTCGGATCGAGTGCGCCTGGAAGTAAGGCCGTAGCCTCCGGGCCGAGATGATTAGTGCGAACGCAAGCTTCTCCAAGATTGGATATCGGAGCTCGGCCTTCCTCAGGACTCGGCTGACATAATAAATAGGGAGCTGCCTCTTCCCCTCTTCTCGCACCAAGACGGAGCTCAGGGCCTCTGCCCCGACCCCGAGGTATAAGAACAAATCTTCACCCTCTTTCGGCCCCTGGAGCAGCGGGGCCTGCGTTAGCTGCGCCTTGAGGGCCTGGAACGCCTCCTCGCATTCCTTAGTCCATTCGAACCTCTGGCCCCCCCTCAGCGCTTTGAAGAAGGGGGAGCACTTCTCCCCTGCCCGAGAGAGGAAGCGGCTCAGTCCTGCTAGCTTCCCTGTCAACCGTTGGACTTCCTTTGCATTCCGCGGGGACCCCAGCTCCAAGATAGCCTTGACCTTGTCGGGATTCGGCTCGACCCCCGCGGGGGTGAGGAGATGCCCCAAGAACTTCCCCTGGCTAGCCCCGAAAACACACTTAAGGGGGTTCAGCCGCATCTTGTATCGGCGCAGGGTGGTGAACGTCTCCTCCAGGTCCCGGAGGTGGGAGTCCACGTCTCGGCTTTTGATCATGAGGTCGTCCACGTAGACCTCCAAGTTTCTCCCCCTTTGCTCCTTGAAGACCTTGTCCATCATTTTTTGATAGGTGGCACCAGCGTTCTTCAACCCGAACGGCATCATCTTGTAGCAATAGCAGCCGTCCCCTGTGATGAATGAGACATCCTTTATGTCCGGGGGGTGCATCCTGATCTGATGGTAACCTGAAAATGCATCTAAAAAACTCATTACAGAAAAACCGACGGCTGAGTCAACCAGCGCGTCGATCCGAGGCAAGGGGTAACAATCCTTAGGACAAGCTTTATTAAGAAGGGAAAAATCGATACACAGGCGCCAGCGGCCGTCTCCCTTTTTGACCATCACAACGTTCGAGACCCAGCCGGGGTATTGGATTTCGGACACGAAGCCCGCTTTGAGAAGTTTTGCCACCTCCTCCCTGATGGGCTCCGCTAGCTTGTCCGCCGTGGATCTCTTCTTCTGCTGGACGGGGCGTGTTCCCGGGTCCAGGTTGAGGCGGTGGCAAGCCACATCCGCGTCAACCCCCGGCATCTCCGCGGCGCTCCAGGCAAAGATGTCCACGTTCTTCTGGATGCACTCCAGCATCCTGCCCTGGTCCTCCGGGGTCAGCCCCCCGCTGACGCGGATCTTCTCCACCCTGCCTCCGCGGGTGAGCACCTCCAGCTCCACCACCTCCTCTGCGGCCTCCAGTCTGGACTGCTCCCCCCATCCCTCGGCATCCCCTTCCTCCTGAACGGGGACCTCTACCTCCATTCCCCCTGCCACGGCCCTTACTTCGACCACTTCCTCCAAACCTCCTCCCGCCTTTTCTGCGCAGCCCTTCACCTCCAGCTCCACCTCTCCGGCTCCCTGCTCGCTTGCCTCCATCCTCCGCCCCATCTCCTCGGCCCCTTCCTGCCAAGAGATGGTGTTCACCGCGGTGACGTAGCATTCCCGTGCCACCTTAGGGTCCCCCCTAACCCTGACCTGCGCCCCCTCAGTGTTGAACTTCAAGCACTGATGGAAGGATGAGGGGACGCAGCGGAAGGCGCTGATCAGGGGCCTCCCGAAGATTGCGCTGTAGCTGCTGGGGGCGTCCACAATGACGAACTTGCAGTTTCGGGACTGCCCCCCAGGGTTACGTGGAGGCCGACTCCTCCCTCTACCTCCTTCCTCTCTCCCGAGAACCCGAACAAGGGCCCGTCCGAGGCCAGCACCCTCTTAGCTTCCACCTGCATCGCGTCAAACGCCTTCTTGAAGACGACGTTCACGGAACTCCCATTGTCCACTAGGATCCGAGAGACAGTGAAGTTCTCGATGGCGGCCTTGATGACCAACGCATCACAGAACGGATCCTCGTGGTCCGGCATGTCGCTTCTGGAGAAAGTGATCCTCTCCTCTGGCGGCGGGGTCTGGGACGTAGAGGCGACGCTCCGCCGATACATGGTGTGGAGACTTGCCTTGCGGGAAGCCTCGACCCCCACTCCCCCGTGGATCACTCCGATCATTCCTCGGGTCCCCACATCCACCCGGTCTTCACAGCGATCCTCCTCCGTCCGGGGCAGGACCTCCTCGATCCTTACTTCCTGCCGCACCTCCTCCTGCTGCTGCTGCCGCCCCCTGTTCTCTCTCATCTCCAAGAATTCCGGGCACGCGGCCGTTGCGTGCCCCTCTTCCTGATGGAAGTCGCAGTAGGGCAGTTCCACCCTGAACTCCCTTCTCCTCCTCCTCATGACCCCTCTCCTTGCGCCCAGAGCTATGGCCATGGCCTCCTCCTGATCGGGGAGCCGCGGCCTCTGACCCTGCCTCCAGCCTGGGGGGTGGAACTGGTCCTGCCTCCCCTGATAGTGGCCTCTCCCGTAGTATCCCCTCTGTGGCCCCTGCCCCTGCCACTCTGGTCTCCAGCCCAGCCTCCGGTCGGGCTCCTGACGCCCCCATCCCGGTTGCTGTCCTTGGAGTTGCCTCTGCTCCCTCTGCCTGGGCTCCTCCCTCCTCTCTTCCTGTCTTCTTCCTCCCCTCGACTCCTTCTCCTCCTCAGTCGCCCACCTGGCCAACTTCCTCGCAAATTCTGGGTTCGACGCTTCCCCGTCGACCTCTCTCGCCGCCCTCTCCATCAGCTCCTCGTAGGAGAGGGGGGGAATCCTCTTCAGCTCCATGCGGAAGAAACCCTGCTGCAGGCCCAGTGTGAAGGCCATCATCAGACTGTGGCCCGGCATCTCCTGGACTTGGGTGACCTCCTCCTGGAACCGGTCGACGTAGCTTCCCAACGTCTCGTTCACCCCCTGCTTTATGTGGAACAGGGACTCAGACTCCTTCTTCCTCTTCTTTGCGGTAGTGAACCTCAACATGAACCCTCGGCGTAGATCCTCGAAGCAATAGATGGAACTGGCCGGCAGCTGGTGGAACCACTCCCTCGCCTTATCCCGGAGGGTGATGGCGAAGAGACGGCACTTGAATCCGTCCGACATCTGACGGATGGAGACCACGTCTTCGAACCACTGGACGTGCTGAACCGGGTCTCCCTTCCCGGTGTAGTAGGTCATCTCGGGCTCTCTGAACCCGTCTGGTACTGGAGCTGAGGAGACCAGCTCGCTAAAAGGGCTGCCTCCCCCCACCTGGCGGGCCGGCGAGTCACGCGGACCCAGCTCGCCGAATCGGCCTCGGCCTGCCGAGCCGGGGAAGAGATCGCGCCCCGAGAGCTCGCCTCCCCGACCTTCCTCAGCCACTTCCTTCCCGGCTCGCCTGCCAGGAGCGTCCTCGCCCAGAGAGGGGGCGGCCGCGATCTGGGCTGCCGGAGTCGAACACTCGGCCCGCACGCCGAGTGCGATCTTGACGAGATCCAGCACCTCGTTCCTGAAGTCTTCAAACATCCCCACTGTCGCGAGAGGTGGGTTGGGCGGCGAGTTCTGCCTGTCAGATCCTTGACCTCCCGTCATTGAGCTCGCCGAAGCTTTTCTGCACTGACCACTCTCCACGCTCACCGCACCAAAATGTTGAAACCGGAAACCGGCCTCTTGTGGAGTTCGACCCTTGGGGAAGGGGTGGTCTCGCGCCTACTTCGCACCTGCAAGAAAAACAACGAGAGAGACAAGGAAAGACAGACCCAAGGGCTCGGCAGGGAGGTCCCACCACAAACCCGGAAGATCTCTGAGCGCTTCCCCTCCTTAGCCAAGAGCCGAGCTAAGGTGCTCTCAGAGAACACTTGAAAATGAGAGCAAGGAGGCACTGAAAGCGTGTCCTCTGAGGTACCCCTTGGGTCTTATTTATAGATTTTCAGAATCTGAACTGCCAATAACCAAAAGGACTGACCTGGAAGTACCAAAAGACCCCTGGATGGGTCTGCCAACAGCCAAACTCCGCTGTTCTGAACAGCTATACGCAGTCCAACCTGGTCTGCCAACAGCGAGGCTCCGCTGTTCTGAGTAGCTATTCGCACCCCCGGGCGGTCAGCTCGCCTTCAGATCTCCCGCAGGAGGCGGGCGCGACCCGGCTCTGGGGCTTGCCTACCCTCACTGGGCGAGTGCGAGCCGATATGGGCGAGCCGCCTGCCTTTTGCCGGGCGGATCGGCGGTCAGGTCGCGCTCGGGGTCCGGCTCGCTTGCGGCGGGTCGCCAATCGCGGGTCCGGCTCGCTTGCGGCGGGTCGCCAGTCGCGGGTCCGGCTCGCTTGCGGCGGGTCGCCAATCGCGGGTCCGGCTCGCTTGCTGCGGGTTGCCAGCTCGCTCGCCTGGGATGGGCAGGCGCGGGCCAGCCCTTTAGTCGTTCAGCCCGTCCTGCCGCTTGGGTGCGAGTCGCGGGGGCAGGCCTGTTCATTCTCCCTGGTGGGACCCGCTCGCCGGACACAGGGTTGTACAGTCAGCTTTAGCTGACTGTTGCTTTTGTTTGTCACCGCTACGGTGGAATGTTGATTGCAGGTGTTGCGGAGCCTAGTGGCAAGTAGCGGGTTTTAGCCCTGGTTGCTGTGTCGGCCCTTGAAGGCCAAAGCGAATGTTTACTCTTTATGCTCATGTGTGGTCGGCATGCGTGCCGATGTATGGAAGACATTTATTGTTTAAGTAATCTCTTGTAAGGTCATAAGACCAACTTTATGATGTATTGTACTGTCATTCCTACTTGCGGTTTTGTGGACATTCATGCTTTGGCATTTGGGTTCTTATAACTGTTTTTAAAGCTTCCGCTATAATGCTCTGAGTTATGACGTGTATTCCTTTGACGGTAATTTGATATTAATACGTAAAGCCACTAACTGTCTGTGGAATATGGCGCGGGGCCCTGACCGGACCTTTTGTTATATTTCATGTGACTGATGGGGGTGTTACAGTATCTCTACAGACGCCGCTCAGATCGTTGGGTCATCATAGGGCAGGGGCCGGAAGAGGAAAGCTGTGGCGGCCCCTCCTGGTGATCTTGATATGGTGATGGCGGTGGCCTCTTCTGATGCTTGTCGTGAGTCGACTAGTGAGGTGCAGATACTTACGTCCCCTGTTCCTCAGGTGTCTTCGGAGATAGCTGCTACACGGATGTCCTCTTCCTTGAGGGCAATGAGTGATGGGTTAAATGCCTTAATTTGTTGTAAAGATTCCTTTCTTCACTTTTCCTTTGTTATTTGGTGCTAACTTTGGCTTTTTCCTCGTGCAAATAGAGACCCAGGCACATATTGCAGTAACCTGGAGTTAGAACCCTCCAACCCAACAGTTCATCTCAAAACCCAGGTATTGAGATGAAGGATGGCGGGGCACATGAACACAAAGGGGAGAAGACTGCGGGCGGTGTGAGATTAACCCCAACCACAGGACCGCAGGGATATTCCGCCACAAGGGGGCCCACCGGGGTCAACACCCAGACCTGGAACGTGGTGGGGAAGCCAAATACGCGGTCCCACATACACGTGTCCTACTGGCTAATATAATCTCAACACACCCCCGCAGTAGGATAACCTCCTCGGATACCAAGTTAGAAACAACCCGACAAATGAACAATTCATCTCAAAACTCAGGTGTTGAGATGAAGGGTGGTGGGGTACTTGAACACAAAGGGGATAAGGCTGCAGGCGGTGTGAGATTAACCCCAACCACAAAACCACGGAGATATTCCGCCATAAGGGGCCCATCTGGGTCAACACCCAGACCTGGAACGCGCTGGGGAAGCCAAATGCGCGGTCCCACATACACGTGTCCTACTGGCTAATATAATCTCAACACACCCCCGCAGTATGATAACCTCCTATGATACCAAGTTAGAAACAACCCGACAAACGAATAATTCATCTCAAAACTCAGGTGTTGAGATGAAGGGTGGTGGGGTACTTGAACACAAAGGGGAGAAGGCTGCATGCGGTGTGAGATTAACCCCAACCACAAAACCACGGAGATATTCCGCCATAAGGGGCCCATCTGGGTCAACACCCAGACCTGGAACGCGATGGGGAAGCCAAACACGCGGTCCCACACAAACGAGTCGTGCTGGATAATATAATCTCAACACACCCCAGCAGCAGGACAACCTCGGTTTGATACCAAGTTAGAACCCGCCAACCCAACATTTCATCTCAAAACCCAGGTATTGAGATGAAGTATGGCGGGGTACATGAACACAAACGGGAGAAGACTGCAGGTGGTGTGGGATTAACCCCAACCACAGGACCGCGGGGATATTCCGCCACAAGGGGGCCCACCGGGGTCAACACCCGGACATGGAACGTGATGGGGAAGCCAAATACGCGGTCCCACACACACGTATCCTGCTGGCTAATATAATCTCAACACCTGGAATGACCATTATGTGAGTTTGAAGGATGGGTACCTTGCTCTTCAGGAGAAGCTCCGGTGGACGTCAAGCTTGCTTGCTTCCTTGAAGGAGGAGCATGATCTGGACACTGCACGGTTCCGCCTGACTGGGTCGGTGCTAAAATCCGAGCTAGAGGACGTGCGCACAGCCTTGGAGGTGGAGAAAACCCTGGTGGAGAGGACCACCAAGATGTTGAAGCACTCAAAGGAGGAGACTTTGGGCTTGGAGACCCAATTACAGGCGACACAGGAGGAAGCCACTGGCCTTCAGACTCAGCTTCGAGCGGCGAAGGCCCAAGTGGAGATGATGTCTTCTGATAGCCATACGTCAGAGTTGAAGGCTGCGGGACTTACAGAGTACCGGGAATCATTGGATTGCATGCAAGACCGTAGTCTGATTGCAGAGGTGGTTCGTGAAGAGATTTGGTCTAAGGAGGTGGAGCCTCAGATGGATGATATTCGTGAGCTAGTACTCCAGCGCGGTGTCTTGAAGGCCTTTCGCCTGGTTAGAAAGAGCTTGAGATGTGACACATCCAGCTTCAGCTTTGCAGATGTTTCTGAAGATGAGCATTCTGACTTGGATGACGAGTAGTAGCTTTTATATCTTCGCAGTTGTGCATTTGTATTTTGTTGTCAAGTTAGTTGTACTGTATTTTGTCTTTCATTCAATATTTGTTGTTGTTGTCCTTAGGTGCTGATTGCTCCTTTTTTATCGTTCCAACTATTTCACATGACATTATTTTTTCATGCCCTTTTAGTTGTTTTGCTACCTCCTCCTCGGAATTTCTTGTGATGATCATATCATCAACGTACAGTAGGACCAAGACCTGAAGATACCCCTTCTTCTTGATGAACAAGCTTGAATCTGAGTTGGAAGCAAGATATCCACAGAATTGGAGGTATTCTGCTATCTTCTTATACCAAGCTCTTGGAGCCTGCTTCAACCCGTAGAGAGTCTTCCTGAGTTTGCAGACGTAGTCCGGATGAACTTCAGAGACAAATCCAAGCAGTTGATCCATGAAGATGTCCTTATCAATCTCCCTGTAAAGAAAAGCATTCTTTACGTCAAGCTGCCACAACTTCCATCCTTGGCAAGCAGCCAAGACGATCATTATACGAACCGAAGTCATCTTCGCGACTGAACTAAACGTCTCTTCGTAATACTCTCCATACTGTTGTGAGAATCCTCGAGCAACAAGGCGAGTCTTGTATCTTTCGATGCTCCCATCAGCCTTCTTCTTCAACATATACAACCACTTGCAAGTAACTGGAGTAATGTCATCAACCCTGGGCACAAGGTCCTAGGTTTCATTATTCTTGAGAGCAGTAATCTCATCTTTCATGGCATCTTCCCACTCCTTGAATCAAGTGGCTTTATTGAAGTTTGCAGGCTCTCGCTCATCCAGAGGGCCTGCAAAGAAGTAGGAGACAAAGCTTACTGCATTCCCTTCACAGTATCGAGCTGGTGTCTTGATAGTCCTCTTTGACCTCCGAAGGGTCTGCTCCTTGCTTACCACCTCCGTTGCTTCTTCAAGCTCAGCTCCATTTCTGGACAAAATTTGAGCAATGCTCCCCCTACCTCCTGAACCAGAGGCCTCTGCCCCAGAGCTAGAAGCAACATGAGCTTCTGGTGATAAAACAAGCTCCTCTTGAGAAACTTCAGCAGTCACCTTCTGATCTTCATCAACCTTGCTCTCTGGTAGCTCAACTGAGCCTCCTCCATACGACGTCAGTTCATCAAAGACCACATCTCTTAATACAACAAACTTCTTCGTCACAGGTTCCATGCGTTTTCATCCCTTCTTCCGCTCATCATAGCCTACAAAGACAAGCTTCCTTGTCTTTGCATCAAGCTTTGTCCTTGAAGCATCTAGGACATGCACATAACAAGTTAATCCAGACACCCGAAGGTATTGCATGTTTTGTTTCTCCTTCAGCAACATCTCGAAGGGAGACTTCATGTTGATCGGACTAAGAGGCATCTGATTATTGACATAAGAAGCGCAAGACATTCCCTCTGCCAAGAAGGACCTAGGAATGTCTTTTGCATGAAGCCAACACTTGCAGGTTTCCGTCAGATGACGGATCTTCCGCTCCGCTGCTCTGTTTTGTTGTGAAGTATGAGCACAAGTAAGCTCTCTCTGGATCTCGTGCTTCCCGCAGAAGTTAGAAAATTCAGAGGAGACAAACTCACCACCGTTGTCTGATCTAAACTTCTTGATCTGCAGGCCGAGCCGACCCTCCACCAGCTCCTTGAACTCCACAAACAAATGGAAATCTTCTGACTTCACCTCAAGAAATATACCCAAGTATATCTTGAGTAATCATCAATCAGCACAAACATGTATCTGCTCTAACCAAGGCTAGGAGTGACGGTTGGCCCCATCAGATCACCATGGATGCACTCCAATGGTGCTTTGCTCCTTGTTTGTGACTTGTCAAAAGGAAGGCGAAGAGCCTTACCATATTGACATCCTGCACAAACATGACCATCACCAAAGGATGATAGCTTAGGCAAACCTTTAACAATGCTCCGTTTGTCATAGCTTTCAGCTTATCCATCCCTATATGTCCCAACCTCTCATGCCATATGGCGGCACCATCATTGGTCCTCATCCGATCTATTGAAACTGAAGATTCGGTCTCTTGTGTAGTTCACCCTTGGGGAAGGGGTGATCGCGCACCTACTTCTCTCTTGCAAGCAAAACAACAAAGGAAGTAAAGAAGAACTGACCCAAGGGCTCGGCGGGAGGACCCACCACACACCCGGAAGATCTTATAGTGCTTCCCCTCCTTAGCCAAAGGCCGAGCTAAGGTATCCTCAGAAAGTATTTGAGAGATGGAGCAAGGGGGCACAAGAAGCATGCTTTCTGAGGTACCCCTTGGGTCCTATTTATAGATTTCTGAAAATAGTCTGCAAATAACCAACCTTCGCTGTCCTGAACGGCTATGTGCAGTCTAGGTTGGCATGCCAACAGCGTAACTCCATTATTCTGAAAGGCTATTGGCAGGCCAGCGGGGGCAAAATAGTAAAAAATACATCATAGATCGATGGGTGAGTAGCCCTCAGCTGTCTCTACTCGACAATGGCGGCGAGCATGGGCACGAACTTCCCTGCTCGCGAGCTGCGAATTTGCCAAGCTGTTCGGACTCGGCGAGCCATATGGAGGTCGGCAAAAAGGTCGAGGGAACGATGATCGTTGAGCTCCGTTCGATGAACGTCGAGCTCATTTTGTCGAGTGTCGAGCTCGCGAGGTTGGCCGAACTCGCGTAGCATGTGTCGGGCTCGCCTGGGCAAGATCGCGGTTGTCGAGCTCCATTCCCCCTTGGTGCTCGCCCGTATTAGAAAAAAGGGGGCCACCTGTCTGGTTTCTGTCAGGCCCACTCGCCGGACACGGGGTTGTACACGATCAACGTAAGAGTTTTTTGTAAGAACAAACAAGTTCTTTACTCTCCTCCCAACATGAGCAACATCAGCCTTCACTGTTGATATGTTGCGAATAAATTTCACTTCTGTTGGCCCAAACAGAACGTGATAACCTGCGTCTACTGTATTGATCACAGAGAAGAGGTTCTTCTTCATGCCTAGTACATGATACACACTACTTAATGTGAGTGATCCCTTATCACTACCCAATGACACAACCCCTCATTCTCTACTGCATAAACAGTATTATCAGTAGTAATAATAGCTTCGTTACCTGAGTAAGTTTGCAGTGAGGAAAACTTCGATTTGTCTCCAGTGAGGTGATGACCACACCCGAAGTCCACGATCCAGTCATCTTTGAATTCAATGGCGGATAAAGTACGGACATAAGTGCCCGTCATGAAATCTCTACCCCAGCCAGCTTCCTCAGTACTAGAGCAAGCTTCCTCCTTGCCTGCAACATGCCCAGACTGCAGCTTGACCTTACAGTTACGCTTGAAGTGACCCGCATGATGACACCTATAACACTTCAAATTCGTCTTTCAATCCTTCTTAGGAGTAGTGCTCCTCTCTGCCTGATAAGAGGTTGAAGGCTTATCTTCAACAGCGGTCTTCTTCTTCTTCCCTTCCCATCTCTTCTTCTTCTTGCCTATGAAGAGCGCCTCACTACCTTCTTCAGAGATAGTGACACCAACCATCTGTCTGGCCAAACTTTCTTGCGAAGCAAGCCGGTTCTCAAGTTCCAGCAGAGATGGCTGAGTTGCCCAGCCTTGAACAGAGGTTACAAAGGCCAAATACTCCTTCCACAAGCCGCAGATTATGTGCCTTTTCAACTTAGCCTCAAACATAGGCTCATCCGGATCAAGCGCTGATAGCTCAGCACATAGACTCTTCATCTTCAAAAAGAATTTAGAGATGGTCAGGTCTCCTTGAGTTGTCCTAGCCAATTCATTCTCCAGAAACTGTAACTGAGCCACAATCTTCCTGTTGAACGACTCATCAATAGTTGTCCAAATATCAGTAGCTGACTTGCATCCAATGATGTGATCAAACAGCTCCGGTGAAACAACACGCTTGAGGATAAACTCAGCTTTTGCATTCATTTTCCTCCAGACCCTCACCTGCTCAGTAGTCCCAAACGCAGCTATAACTTCCTGCCTGTCGTCACCACTGACGACCTCCCATAGCTCATCGCCCAGAAGATAACTCTTCATGCACGACTTCCACTTTTTAAAGTTAGTCGGTGTTAAGAGTTCAATACCCAGACCTCTTGCATAACTCCCTTCCATTACAACAACCTTTGTCTAAGCTTTCATAAGCACAGAGCACAACACAAGTTGATCACTGCTCAAGCAACTGAACATGTCTCTGATACCATGTTAAAATTTCTCAAGATGATCAACAAGATAGTCTGATGTCGAATTAATATTCTCAGAGCTATCAAGATCACACATTGATCAAGCAGAAACTAGGAAAGCAAGCTCAAACAACCAGAAGCAAACACAGGAGCAAGCAAATCATATATTCATTATCTTCTTTATAGGGCGAGGTATACATGGCGAGACATGATTTCGCCAGTACACAAGGAAACCAGAAAAGATTACAAGAACCAATCCAAGCAGACAGAATTAGAGACCGCCGAGACCGTCCAGTCCGCCGAAGTCACCGAGACCGCCCGAACTACTGCTAGAAGACGAATAGAACACGGAGCCCGCCTAAACCGCGAGGTCGCGCGGACACATCGTTATTTCCTGACTACTGCAAGTTGCCGCCGAACTGAAGAACAGACCGCCTAACCGCAGAATCCGGCAGACAAGTTATTGAACTTAGAAAAGTTGAAGTAGAGAAAAAACTGGCAAGCCGCTGATCGCAAACCGCAAGCTTCACTGAACCTGACTGAAGTCAGAACCAAACTCCTGGTTCCACAGTCTAGCCGCGCCACCTGCAAACAACAACCAGTTAAGCCTGCTCAACCCATGCGGATAGGAAAATTGAGTCCGCAGCAATTACTCAGAGTTAAACTTACTGTTCACTCAATTACTGTAGACGTGCCGGGGGGTCTATTTATAGGCGGGGTGAGGAGTGTGGTTACCGCCCTAATGAATAGAGTCACCACCCCAGCTCGCAGCTAGCAAAGCCCAGTCCGCCGAGTTCGCAAGGACTTAGCCGGACTTCAACCAACCCGCCAGGTGCCAAGACAAGGTCAGTCCACCACCAGGCGGACACCGCGCCAGTCCGCACGCACTATGTGGACAAGGCAACAGCCCGCATAGCCCACAAGCACAGCACCAGTCCGCCACACTACATCACATGGACACAGCCACATCCCATACTGCATCAGTCTGCACGCCATATGCGGACATGACAACAGTCCGCAAAGCTCGAGAGCAACGCCTCAGCCCGCTACATGAGTCCACGACCAACAGGCAGATCGCCCAGTCAACAGCGGACTCTGCAGACAGTACATCAGCCCGCCGCACAAGTCCACGACCAATAGGAAGATCGCCCGGTCAACAACAGACTCTACGTGTATAACCCCGTATTCGCGAAGAGTGGGCCCAAAACAGGGTAAGCAAGTTTTTAAGCTTTTTGGGAGTTTTGCACTCCTAGGGGACAATTTTTGGTGAACTTGAAAGATATACTAGTAGGGGGAGAAAATATTTCTCCCCCCAAGGCGCTCTTGGCAAGCCGCCCAGGCCGCCAGGCCGCAAGCCGCCCAGGCCGCCAGGCCGCAAGCCGCCCAGACCGCCAGGCCGCAAGCCGCCTCAGGCCGCCACGTCGCAGGCCGCGAGTATCTCGAACTTGTTCAGCGGCCTAGCGGGGCGAGACCGGCCGGGGGCCAGGGTCTCGCCCGCGCCTCTTCTAGCTCAGCGGCCTAGCGGGGCGAGACCGGCCAGGGGCCAGGGTCTCGCCCCCGCCTCTTCTTGCTCGGCGACCTAGCGGGGCGAGACCGGCCGGGGGCCAGGGTCTCGCCCGCGCCTCTTCTAGCTCAGCGGCCTAGCGGGGCGAGACCGGCCAGGGGCCAGGGTCTCGCCCCCGCCTCTTCTTGCTCGGCGACCTAGCGGGGCGAGACCGGCCGGGGGCCAGGGTCTCGCCCCCGCCTCTTCTTGTTCAGCGGCCTAGCGGGGCGAGACCGGCCGGGGGCTAGGGTCTCGCCCCCGCCTCTTCTTGCTCGGCGGCCTAGCGGGGCGAGACCGGCCGGGGGCCAGGGTCTCGCCCCCGCCTCTTCTTGCTCGGCGGCCTAGCGGGGCGAGACCGGCCAGGGGCCAGGGTCTCGCCCCCGCCTCTTCTTGCTCGGCGGCCTAGCGGGGCGAGACCGGCCAGGGGCCAGGGTCTCGCCCCCGCCTCTTCTTGCTCGGCGGCCTAGCGGGGCGAGACCGGCCGGGGGCCAGGGTCTCGCCCCGCCTCTTCTTGTTCAGCGGCCTAGCGGGGCGAGACCGGCCGGGGGCTAGGGTCTCGCCCCCGCCTCTTCTTGCTCGGCGGCCTAGCGGGGCGAGACCGGCCGGGGGCCAGGGTCTCGCCCCCGCCTCTTCTTGCTCGGCGGCCTAGCGGGGCGAGACCGGCCAGGGGCCAGGGTCTCGCCCCCGCCTCTTCTTGCTCGGCGACCTAGCGGGGCGAGACCGGCCGGGGGCCAGGGTCTCGCCCCCGCCTCTTCTTGCTCGGCGGCCTAGCGGGGCGAGACCGGCCAGGGGCCAGGGTCTCGCCCCCGCCTCTTCTTGCTCAGCGGCCTAGTGGGGCGAGACCGGCCGGGGGCCAGGGCCTCTACTTGCAGTTTTACCTTCTTGCCCTCGGGGAAAATTCCCCCTTTACCCCCCGGCGTGGCTGTTTTCTATTGGCCCAAGGCTTTTTGGGCGTGAGGGTATCTTGGTCATTTTGGTCCAAGGGGTTTTGGAAAACTATAAATAGACCCCCTTGGGTGCCTTGGAGGGGGGACTTGATCTTCTTCTTCTTGCTTGCTCCTCCCTTGGTTTCTTCTTGGTAGAGTTGAGAGAGCTCCTCCAAGGCACCCTAGCTCGAGCATTGGCTAGGGAGGGGAAGAGCTCAGGTAGCCTTCCGGGTGTGAGGTGGGACCTCCGCGCTAGAGCCGAGGGTCTGTTCCTAGTTTCTTGATCCTTTGGTCTGTGACGTTCTCTCGAGTGTAGTAGGTGTGAGGTCACCCCTTCCCGAGGGACGAACTCCACGAGAGACCAGGTTTCTGGTTTCAACATTTTGGTGCGGTGAGCGTGGAGAGTGACCAGCACAGAAGATCTCAGGAGAGTGTCATGACGGGAGGTCAAGGAGGTGGTGACGATCTCGGCGAGCTCCCCACCCCAGGACCCTTTGTGGGGAGGCAAGAGTTCATGGCCTCCATCCAGGGCATCATGGAGATGCTGCGAAGCATTGCTCCTCAGGGTGGCAGCTCCACCCCGACCCCCCAGGAGCTAGCTCCCCCCCTCGACGAGTCAACTCCCAGGAGTCTAGGCGAGATGACCCCAGCGGTGGGAGAAGGAAGTGTCCCAGGAAGGAGGCCCGGGAAGGAGAGGATGGGCGACGGGGTCGAGCGAGACCTCACCGGCCGAGAGCTGTTCTCCAGCCCGGCGAGTGCCAACCTTCAAGGCGAGCAGGTCGCGCGAGTGGAGGTGGCAAGACCACCCCTTAGGGGGTCACCCTTAGCGAGCTAATCATCTCAGCTCCCGTTCCCGAGGGGTTCAGAGAGCCAGACATGGCTTACTATTCCGGGAAGGATGACCCTGTTCAGCATCTGCAGTGGTTCGAGGATGCCGTCTCCATCAGGCCGATGACGGACGCCTTCAAGTGTCGCCTCTTTGCGATCACGTTGAAGGAGAAGGCAAGGGACTGGTTCCATCAACTCCCTCCGAGGTCTATCTATGGGTTCGAGGACTTGAGCCGAAGCTTCCAGCTCCGCTTCTCCACCTCCAAGAAGCGGAAGAGGAGTCCTGAGTCCATCTTCCTAATAAGGCAGGGGGCCGAGGAGTCGTTGGCCCGCTACGTTAACAGGTTCCAAGAGGAGATCTTGGAGGTCCAGGAGATGCCAGGGTATGCTCTCCAGATGGCCTTCACTGTTGGGCTGAAGGAGGGCTTCTTCAAGATGAGCTTGACCCGGAAGGCCCCCCTTTCCTTCGAGGAGCTGATGGAAAGGCGGGAGAGGAGATAGCCATGGAGGCGGCCAACCCGGCGTTTGTCAAGAAATTGGCAAAGCTGACAGAGACAGAGGAAAAGGAGCAAGGCGGCTCGAGGCCCCAGGAGGGGAGAAGGAGAGAAGAGCGGAGAGCCCAGGAGGGTCCAGAGCCAG
Organism: Platanthera guangdongensis; assembly: GCA_039583875.1. Taxonomy (NCBI): domain Eukaryota; kingdom Viridiplantae; phylum Streptophyta; class Magnoliopsida; order Asparagales; family Orchidaceae; genus Platanthera; species Platanthera guangdongensis. Next base: position 235,673,229 of record CM077163.1, read on the forward strand.
GTTGGAGGCAGCAGGGAGGACCCACTCAGGGCCTGGGAAGAGGTTACGCCCATGATGGAGGAAACTTTCATGGGGCCAAGGAAGGTTCAACTTCAGAGGCAAACCCTAGGCAACTCCTACCCCCACCACAGCAAGCGATGGAAATTGGTCGAAGGGGAGGAGGAACCGCACAGGAAGGAAAAGAGTCAGAGTAGAGTTACCCTACTGTGAGTTCACCAGGAGGAAGGCCACGTAACATCTACTTGCCCCGATTTTCTGGAGTTGAGAAGGACAAGAGCCCCAGCCCCGCAACCTCATCAGCCTCAACAAGCGCAAGACCCGGTGCGGATTGAAGAAGTCCGACCTGGGGCAGCAGAGGAGAGATGTGAGGACAGGGTTGATGTGGGCACCCGGGGAAGGATCGGATGATTCACGGGGAAGAGGAGGTAAGAGAGAAGTGAATCATCTTTTTTGTAATGAACTTAGCTTACGTTGTATTGGCTATGATTAATGGTAAAAACCACCGAAAAATATTTGTGGTCCATGGAAAGTCCCTTAGCTCCGAGATGGATTCCGCTGTCAGGCTCTCACTAGCTGGCAGGGCAGGTTGATCTCTCGTGGAGGCTAAGCCCCTTAGCTCCGAGATGGATTCCGCTGCCAGGCTCTCATTAGCTGGCAGGGCAGGTTGATCTCTCGTGGAGGCTAAGCCCCTTAGCTCCGAGATGGATTCCGCTTCCAGGCTCTCACTAGCTGGCAGGGCAGGTTGATCTCTCGTGGAGGCTAAGTCCCTTAGCTCCGAGATGGATTCCGCTGCCAGGCTCTCACTAGCTGGCAGGGCAGGTTGATCTCTCGTGGAGGCTAAGTCCCTTAGCTCCGAGATGGATTCCGCTGCCAGGCTCTCACTAGCTGGCAGGGCAGGTTGATCTCTCGCGGAGGCTAAGCCCCTTAGCTCCGAGATGGATTCCGCTGTCAGGCTCTCACTAGCTGGCAGGGCAGGTTGATCTCTCGTGGAGGCTAAGTCCCTTAGCTCCGAGATGGATTCTGCTGTCAGGCTCTCACTAGCTGGCAGGGCAGGTTGATCTCTCGTGGAGGCTAAGACCCTTAGCTCCGAGATGGATTCCGCTGTCAGGCTCTCACTAGCTGGCAGGGCAGGTTGATCTCTCGTGGAGGCTAAGTCCCTTAGCTCTGAGATGGATTCCGCTGCCAGGCTCTCACTAGCTGGCAGGGCAGTTGATCTCTCGTGGAGGCTAAGTCCCTTAGCTCCGAGATGGATTCCGCTGTCAGGCTCTCACTAGCTGGCAGGGCAGGTTGATCTCTCGTGGAGGCTAAGTCCCTTAGCTCCGAGATGGATTCCGCTGCCAGGCTCTCACTAGCTGGCAGGGCAGGTTGATCTCTCGTGGAGGCTAAGTCCCTTAGCTCCGAGATGGATTCCGCTGCCAGGCTCTCACTAGCTGGCAGGGCAGGTTGATCTCTCGTGGAGGCTAAGCCCCTTAGCTCCGAGATGGATTCCGCTGCCAGGCTCTCACTAGCTGGCAGGGCAGGTTGATCTCTCGTGGAGGCTAAGTCCCTTAGCTCCGAGATGGATTCCGCTGCCAGGCTCTCACTAGCTGGCAGGGCAGGTTGATCTCTCGTGGAGGCTAAGCCCCTTAGCTCCGAGATGGATTCCGCTGCCAGGCTCTCACTAGCTGGCAGGGCAGGTTGATCTCTCGTGGAGGCTAAGTCCCTTAGCTCTGAGATGGATTCCGCTGCCAGGCCTCACTAGCTGGCAGGGCAGGTTGATCTCTCGTGGAGGCTAAGCCCCTTAGCTCCGAGATGGATTCCGCTGTCAGGCTCTCACTAGCTGGCAGGGCAGGTTTGATCTCTCGTGGAGGCTAAGCCCCTTAGCTCCAAGATGGATTCCGCTGCCAGGCTCTCATTAGCTGGCAGGGCAGGTTGATCTCTCGTGGAGGCTAAGCCCCTTAGCTCCGAGATGGATTCCGCTGCCAGGCTCTCACTAGCTGGCAGGGCAGGTGATCTCTCGTGGAGGCTAAGTCCCTTAGCTCCGAGATCGATTCCGCTGCCAGGCTCCCACTAGCTGGCAGGGTCGGGGGTACCTCTCGTAGAGAGTAAGTCCCTTTTCTCCGAGGTGGTCCCGCTGCCAGGCTCCCACTAGCTGGCAGGGCCGGTGGTACCTCTCGTGGAGACTAAGTGCTTTGCACCCCGAGGCCGTCTCGCCACCCAGGCTCCCATTAGCTGGCATGGCAGGTTGACCCCGAGGGGAAGTTGCACTCCGCGAATACGTTGGGTTGGATGTTTCTTTCCGAGCTTGTGCCAACCTCGAAAAGAGCGGGGATTGTGTACAACCCCGTATTCGCGAAGAGTGGGCCCAAAACAGGGTAAGCAAGTTTTTAAGCTTTTTGGGAGTTTTGCACTCCTAGGGGCCAATTTTTGGTGAACTTGAAAGATATACTAGTAGGGGGAGAAAATATTTCTCCCCCCAAGGCGCTCTTGGCAAGCCGCCCAGGCCGCCAGGCCGCAAGCCGCCCAGGCCGCCAGGCCGCAAGCCGCCCAGACCGCCAGGCCGCAAGCTGCCTCAGGCCGCCACGTCGCAGGCCGCGAGTATCTCGAACTTGTTCAGCGGCCTAGCGGGGCGAGACCGGCCGGGGCCAGGGTCTCGCCCGCGCCTCTTCTAGCCAGCGGCCTAGCAGGGCGAGACCGGCCAGGGGCCAGGGTCTCGCCCCCGCCTCTTCTTGCTCGGCGACCTAGCGGGGCGAGACCGGTCGGGGGCCAGGTCTCGCCCCCGCGCCTCTTCTAGCTCAGCGGCCTAGCGGGGCGAGACCGGCCAGGGGCCAGGGTCTCGCCCCCGCCTCTTCTTGCTCGGCGACCTAGCGGGGCGAGACCGGCCGGGGGCCAGGGTCTCGCCCCCGCCTCTTCTTGTTCAGCGGCCTAGCGGGGCGAGACCGGCCGGGGGCTAGGGTCTCGCCCCGCCTCTTCTTGCTCGGCGGCCTAGCGGGGCGAGACCGGCCGGGGGCCAGGGTCTCGCCCCCGCCTCTTCTTGCTCGGCGGCCTAGCGGGGCGAGACCGGCCAGGGGCCAGGGTCTCGCCCCCGCCTCTTCTTGCTCGGCGGCCTAGCGGGGCGAGACCGCCAGGGGCCAGGGTCTCGCCCCCGCCTCTTCTTGCTCGGCGGCCTAGCGGGGCGAGACCGGCCGGGGGCCAGGGTCTCGCCCCCGCCTCTTCTTGTTCAGCGGCCTAGCGGGGCGAGACCGGCCGGGGGCTAGGGTCTCGCCCCCGCCTCTTCTTGCTCGGCGGCCTAGCGGGGCGAGACCGGCCGGGGGCCAGGGTCTCGCCCCCGCCTCTTCTTGCTCGGCGGCCTAGCGGGGCGAGACCGGCCAGGGGCCAGGGTCTCGCCCCCGCCTCTTCTTGCTCGGCGACCTAGCGGGGCGAGACCGGCCGGGGGCCAGGGTCTCGCCCCCGCCTCTTCTTGCTCGGCGGCCTAGCGGGGCGAGACCGGCCAGGGGCCAGGGTCTCGCCCCCGCCTCTTCTTGCTCGGCGGCCTAGTGGGGCGAGACCGGCCGGGGGCCAGGGCCTCTACTTGCAGTTTTACCTTCTTGTCCTCGGGGAAAATTCCCCCTTAACCCCCCGCGTGGCTGTTTTCTATTGGCCCAAGGCTTTTTGGGCGTGAGGGTATCTTGGTCATTTTGGTCCAAGGGGTTTTGGAAAACTATAAATAGACCCCCTTGGGTGCCTTGGAGGGGGGACTTGATCTTCTTCTTCTTGCTTGCTCCTCCCTTGGTTTCTTCTTGGTAGAGTTGAGAGAGCTCCTCCAAGGCACCCTAGCTCGAGCATTGGCTAGGGAGGGGAAGAGCTCAGGTAGCCTTCCGGGTGTGAGGTGGGACCTCCGCGCTAGAGCCGAGGGTCTGTTCCTAGTTTCTTGATCCTTTGGTCCGTGACGTTCTCTCGAGTGTAGTAGGTGTGAGGTCTCCCCTTCCCCGAGGGACGAACTCCACGAGAGACCAGATTTCTGGTTTCAACACTACGGACACTGCGGACACCCTGGACTTGTCACTGAGTGTGACTAAGTCCAGCAAGCCACCAAGAGCCCGGTGCAAGCTCGACGGACAAGGCCCCAGTCCGCCAGCTCCCAAGACAGATCGTCAACGCTCTACCAGAGCAAGGTAAAACTCGCAGGCTCCAACTCGCACAGCAACCAAGCTAGAGGCCAACTGCCGAACTCACAATCAGTCCAGGCAGACTGCGGATAAGCAAACCGCAAAACAAACTGGCAACAAGCCAGGTCACAGAAGCAAGCGGACTCCAATCCAAGTCCGCCCAGCATGGCGAACTCCAAACTAACCACACGGCGCTACCTCCAAAACACCACTCAGGCTGCCACCACTAGACCGCCAGCTGCTCTTATAGTCCCGCAAGGACAGTCCGCTCAGGCCGCCCGGACTGCTTGATCACTCACTTTCACTTCACAAATTTCAACAGAAAATCCCAGAAAAGAATGAAAATTCACGTAGTCGGTTTGGTGTCGACCAAATTCTACAAATTTTTTGAGTTTTACAAGTTGCTAAATTCTCGATGGTGGCAACCCACCGCTCGTTATAATAGAAATTAGCAAAATGCAAAATAAGAACTTCAAGTTTCCTTTGATGGGGAACTTCGAAGGTGGATGAGATCTTTGAAGGCAGAAAGAGATCTTCAAGTCTCATTCGAAAGAGATCTTTGAAGGGGAGGGAGATCTTCAAGGGCCGATGAAGATCTTCGAGGGCAGCTTCAAACACTAAAGGAGAACTCTGAAAAAATTTCGATGGAGCTCGATCTCTCTGACGTTGAATGCAATGTGTCTTGAAGTTAAGGCTTTGAGCTCATTTTATAGCTTTGGATAGGGCAGTTCAGTAATTGTATCGTCGTAACCCCCAAACTATCAGACGGACGAATCACGTTCCTTAATCTGGAGCACATTGATCATCATTTTTCGGATATGACGAGTTTGCCACCCGGTCGTTCGGGTAATGGTGGGGCGACAATGAACTGTGAACTTTGAACTGTGAAATACGAGTTGCGAGTTATGAGCCACGAGCTGTGAATTGCGTGCTGCGAACTACATACTGCGGACATTGAACTGCATACTATGAACTGCAAATAGTCTTGTAATACTTGTGAACACAAGAGATAAAGAGATTAAATTGTAGCGTGCACTTGGAAAAGATTCTGCATGTTTGTGTGAACGCAGGGACATTATGGGCGCGCAGATGATCTTGCGGCAAAGGGGGAGAGCAAAAAGTTGGCGCGATGAAAGGCGGCGAGGGCAAGGGTTTGTGTTATGGGAGAAATCACAGGATGGATAATCTCCTGGTAAGTCCTCGCAGGGACGGTTAACCGGATCACTTCTCATCAAAGGGAGGTTACGACCTCCAACAACTCGTCGGTGGACCGGATACGGGTTGGGGTGCATGGACTGCAGACCTATTGAGGCTGAACCCTTTCGAGCTGGATGTTGGGGGCGTCGGCGGTCGTCCTTTCGACCTGTGTGCTGGGGAAGCCATTGCAAAAAAAGTGTAGACTATGTAACCCACCCTCTCTCCATTCATAGACGGGTTGTTGGAGATCGTAGTCCTCCCTTTGATGAGAAATGATCCAGTTAAACACCCCTATAGGGACTTCCCAAGAGTCACTCACCCATCTCGGAACTACTTCCATCTGAGCACGCTTAACTTTAAAGTTCTTTCACTTCTCATAACCAACTGAGCTGCAGCTTAATTGGTCCGGGTGATGAGATTTGAAAATACGTCATAGTTAAGCGTGCTCGGGATGGAGTTGTCACGAGATGGGTGACCTCCTGGAAGTCCCCGTAGTGCGCGCTTGACTATCGAGTTTCGCTCATTTAAGGGAAGTTGCATCCTCCAACAACCTGTTGGTGGACAGGAGACGGGTTGGGGTGCTTGGTCTGCGGACCAGTTGAGGCGGAATCCTTTCGAGTGTAGTGCTGAGGGTGCCAACGATCGTCCCTTCGAGTCGTGTGCTGAGGGTGTCAACGATCGTCCCTTCGAATCGTGTGTTGGGGAGGTCGTTGCATTAAGCACTTGCAAAAGAAAAAAAAATTCAATATAGCATGAAAGAACGAGAGACATATTCAACAACAAAAAATATAGATAATATAAGAGGATTAAATGATAATAATAAAAAAGTCCTATTTTTGATGAATTGTATTAATATATCATTATAGTGTTTAAGTTTCATAGAGAAAAATAGGCAACAAAAGTGATAGGGTTCCCTAAAATTTGTCAGACTCAAGCGGACATTGTTAAAATCATGACCTCGATCGGATTGCGAATCTCCGAAATGAGTTGCCTCGATCAAGTGAGAACACTTGCAAGCTAGAAGCGCGACGAATCCGAACTAGGCATATCGAGCACACGCCAGACAAGCCTCCCCCACCCCACTTTTAAGGTTTTCTCAAAAAAAAATATTTGACATTATTCACAATTATAGTTGAGTCCTACACCTCCTTCCATAAAATGCTTCGTGGGGAGCCATCCCGATGCTGACATGAAGACTATTGTTATATGAAAATTCCATCAGCGGTAGGATCCCTTCCCATGGTTCCCCTCTATCCAACACATGTAATCCCAGTAGATCTTCCAAAGTTCTGATGGTTCTTTCATACTGATCGTCCGTCTGAGGATGACAAGTTGTGTTGAAGGTAAGGCGAGAGTGCAGATATGCTTGTACTGCCTTCCACTCCTTGAAGGTAAAGCGGTCATCTTTGATGACGGTCCCAATTAGCAATTCCAATTAAATTATTTGCTAGCAAATCACAAACCCAACGAACATCCATTTTTATGTTCGAAACTAATTTTCCTTCCTTGATGACGGTAAAAAAAAAGCCTCATCACATCAAATGAAGCCTAAAACAACATATATCAAACCGATTAATTCCCCCACGAAATTTGCGTGCGTAAAAGCAAAAGTCTTAGTCCGCTTATAATTCTATAAATAGACATTTTACCCAGAGTCAACAAGGTGGTCAAAACAAATATTTTGAACGAGCCACACTTAATTTCTTTTTTTATGTAGACCAGGAAAATTCCACGTCACCTCAGTCTCTACGGGTAAATGCCGCTCTCCTATCCGATCATTAAAAGCTCAAAACCACCGCCAAAAGACGGCAGGCCCCCACGGCCCACCTGTTCATATTCTCTACTTAATCCTTAATATTTAGAAATAATAACAATAATAATAATCTGGTTTATCATTATTAATGATGGCGTTAGTTACCCTAAACCGGTGTAGTTAAAACTAATCACATTTGTGGGGTCAAAATCTAACTACTTTTAAGCATTGATTATGCGCCAATGATGGTGAGAGTTGGGGGTGGGGTCAGACAAAAAACCATAATTATTTTTATAGGATATATATATATATATAAGTAGACAAAATAATCTTTGAATTTATGTACAATGATTGGAGAGGATCTACAATCAAGTTGTTTTGGAAGAGTAATTTTTTTGTGAGTGTAATTAATTAATCAAATTTTTTACACCTCTTTTTTTTTTGCACATAATTGTATTTTTCTGTGTCCAAAAAATAAAATTTTGCAAAAAAAAATGGAAATGCATTCTTATTATTCAGTAAATATATGAATGCAAGAACAAAATTAACAAAGGTGTTATGCATCTAAAGCAGTCCCTTTATTTTACATACTTTATAAAACCAGTCATAAATCTTATTTTTGCTAGATTTCGGTCCCCCAATGTTCGCATCATATTTAAAATTAGTCTCTAGATAGACTCCGTCACCATAGGTTAACAGACAAGTTGAAATCAAATTCTTTCGCAATTAACATGTGTTGGGTCGAACCGGCCCTGCTTGGTCATGCTTCATTAGAAGAAGCGCGGGGATTATATGGGAGCGGCGAAAACCATCGTCCGAACATCATAGTGGCAATGATGTTGGCCATTAGGGCCAGACTCATGTATAGGTATACCCAAAAAGGTTGAGGTGTACGGACTGCTGTCCAACTGCTGGGTATCTATTTGGCTCTTGCTCAACGTACTAGAGAAGAGTGTCTTGAACCAACTTTCAACCAATCATAATTTGATAAACCAACTGAAGAGGATTGAATCCATTAGAAGCAGGCCTCGTTTTCTCGACAAATAATTGAAAGATGGCGGATGCTTATTCTCTGAATTCGGCACCTTGAACATGTTCGTGGGTGAGTTTTTTTTCATGCAGTGATCGTAGAGTGTCTTAGGGTCAAGAAACTGAAATAGTTTATCCACAATTTATGATGCACACATGCAATTAAATCTTCCAAACAATGCAATAAGTTTTTGGTGGTGATGATTGGAAGTTGGATCCACAAAAATCCAAATAATGTTTAATTTAGGACTAGTTTGAAGCCGCTTTTTTGCTCCGATGACTTTAGACAAACTCTACCGTCAAACACTACATGTTAACCCTAAACCCTAAAAAAAATCTAATTTTGAACATAATAGTAAATTGAGTGCCTTGGGTGAGGCTGTTTGTTTATGAATGACTGTTAATGATCATTAGGTTGATGACCGCCATCTTGATGCCAGACGAACCCTTAATTTTTTTTATTTAAAAAATTTTATATTTAAGCTTCAAAAGGGAATAAAATGATTGAAACATGATAGTCACCTCAATGTCAATTAATACAATTAATTATTAAGGTTCTGTTTGTTAGGGTATTAATATATATCCGCGCGTGTCGTGACCGACTCGGAACGATCTATTGGGTTTCGTGTCATTAGAGTGTAACGGCTCTATGCCGGAGATATTATATAAGATCATTTCACACTTAATGTGACATAATGGACTATCTTGAGCGGAGCTAATTACATTCTCAAGATAATTTTTCTAGGGATCCGCTCGTTCTCCCGTTTTTCCACCGCCTCTTGTTCGCGGAAATTCCTGTCGCCGTTTCTAGCGCTGGGAAAGCTGTCGATCGTCGACGAGGTGTTCTTCGATCGCGAGATCGAAGGACGCTGTGTCGCTGGTGGATCTGCAAGTTTTTTTATCCGCTGTTTTCTCGCGTGAAATCATCTGGAAATGGAAGCACGCTGGTTCTCTCTTCAAGCGCTCCTGTTCTCGCTGGTTCTGCTCCTGATTTGCTTTCCTTCGCAGATCTGGGCTTCCCGTCGCAGATCGAATTCGCGTGACGCCGAATCTTGCTCCTGTATTCCGTCGTCGGTAAGGATCGTGTTGTCGGCGCTCTCCTTCCGTTTTTCCTCTGTCGCTGGATCGGAAAGCCGCCGCTTCTCTGGCGTTTCAGCAGAGTGCCTCGTTCCCGATCTGGCAGATCGCAAGGGAGGAGGAAACAGGAGGTAGGAAAATCACTGCTCCAAGGAATGATCAGCAAGATACTATAAAAGCGATAGATTTTGAACATCAAGATGCTCTCCAAGGCCTAATATTCCTGCTCCAGAGTCTATCTAGGGCAGAGAGCCGCTCTGACTCAGGTTGCGTTTGGAAGAACTTATTTTCACCGGTCAAGCGGTCATGACCGCATGAACCGGGACTTATTTAAGTCCGGATTCATGCGGTCATGACCGCTTGACCGGTGAAAATAAGTCCCCTCAAACGGAGCCTCAGTCAGCTGCTGCTTCTCAAATTCCAGTGATTTCAGATCTGAGTTTGTTTATCAGATCTAGTGAGAAAATTCCATTCCAGATCTATTAAATTACAGATCTCTTCAACAAGAACACAATTGCTAGTCTGGAGGAGGTCACGACCCTTCAGTACTGCTTAATTTCTCTTTGCACCCTTCAGTACTGCTTAATTTCTCTTTGCACTTCAGTGGTGTTTCAAGTTTTTTCTTTTTTGGCGACTGTGCTCACAGCTGGAGGGGAGCATATTCGCTACTTTCTTGGATTGGATATGAAGCTTTGGGCTTGTCTTCGCACAGCTCAGTTGATCTTATTCTAGAATTTTAATTTCTTTTTGAATCTACAAATATGTCGAATAAAAGTGTGCTCGACACCATAAAACTGCAATCGTTTGATGTCTCTGACTTTCTCAGTTAGAAAATTCAAGTCCAACTAGGAATGAAGGAACGCGAGATTTTCTATACTGTTTAGAACGATTTCGTTTCTACCGTCGAAGACGTGGACGAGTACCAATGGAACAAGGATGAGGATTTCTTCAGGGATTACCTGTTGAATTCCTTGAATCTCCGTCTCGCGTTGACCTACCGCACTTACAAAACTGCAAAAGAGATATGAGATCGACTAAACACGCATTTCTAAAAGGAGGAAGGACTATCAAAGTCGCTCATTGGAGAGAAGTTCTTCAACTTCAGATTCAAAGCTAACATGTCTATCACTTTTCAACTCTTGGAGTTGGTCAACCTGCATCAGCAGCTGGATGATGATCATTCGAAGATGGACGACAGCCTCTTTGTGTACATAATTCTGAGTAAACTGCCTCCTGAGTGGCTCTTCTTCAAGACTGAGATGCACATACTGAAAGAGAAGATCAGTTTGGATGAACTCAAAAGGTTCATCCATATTGAGGACCAAAACATCACTGGGAAAGCTTGGAGCAGGTTGCGCAGCCCTCACAGGCTGTCAACTTCATTTCACGTCCTAGTAAGCCTTCTCTGAAGCCCCGACACCTAAGGGTGATACCCCAGCACTATTGGCGGTCAAAAAAACCTTCTCTCAAAGGAAGAAGGGCAAGTGACACAACTGCGGCAAATGAGGTCACTGGGCCATTGAATGCTGTGGTATGAAGAAACAAAAGGAGGAAGCCCCACAAAAAGTGGCGAACATGGCGGTCGACAACTCTGATCCCAAATCCTTAGTGATTATGATTGTGAGTAGTCACCGCAGTGCATCGTCTGAGTGGTGACTGGACAGTGGGGCTACCTGTCACATCACAAATGACAAGGGTCTTCTTTCAAAGGTCACAACGGTCATAGATAGAGTTGAAAACTGCAATGGAGGCGCGACAGATGTTACTCATGCTGGGACTGCAGAGCTAGTGCTCTCTTTAGGTAAAACCTTAACTTTACAACATGTTAAAGTAGTTCCAAATTTAACCAAAAATTTGATTTCTATGAGTTTGATTGATAAAACTGGAATGTCTTTCACAACCATGAACGGTAGAATGACATTAACAGTAAATTCTCACTACTTTGGTTGCGTTTATCTCATCAATGATATGTATAAACTTAGCCTAGATAATGAGTGCATAAATCAAGTGAGCTCAACCCTGATTGATCCGAAGCAATTATGTAATAGACTTGGATATATTCATTAAAAGAAAATGCGAGATCTAGCTAAAAGTCAAAACATCACATTAGATCTTTCAATTCAATTTGATAGGTGTGAGGTTTTTGCTCAGACTAAGATCACTAGAAATCCTTATAAGATAGTTTTTAGGAGCATACAACTTCTGGAGTTGATATATTTCGGTCTCTGTGACTTTCGTAGTCACGCCACTAGAGGGGGAAGGAAATATCTAATTACATTCATCGACGATTTTTTCAGATATTGTCATGTTTACCTATTGAAATCGAAAGATAAGACATTCAAAATCTTTAAGATCTTCAAATCTTAGGTAGTAAATCAATTAAATCTAAAGATTAAGAGACTTAGAAATGATCGAGCATGAGAGTACAATGTAATTGGGTTTAAAGACTTTTGTGCCTCTGAGGGTATAATCCTAGAAACCACAGCTCCTTACTCATACTAGTCGAATGATGTTGCTGAGCGTAAGAATAGAACTTTAACAGAAATGTTGAATTCTATGCTCCTCCAGCTGACATGCTCAATTTATTTTTGGGGGAAGCAGTTCTAACTGCAAATCACATTCTAAATAGAGTGTCTCAATCAAAGCTCAACTCTACTCTGTATGAGTTGTGACATGTTCATCCTTGTAGATATGATACTCTTAAGACTTGAGGTTGTATCGCATATGTAAGAATACAAGACCTTAAGAGACCTAAGGTGGGACCTAGAACAACGACCTGCGTTTATCTAGGTAGTTCAAAAGATAGTATATCTAACAGATTTTTGGATCTATCCACAAATACAGTGATAGAGTCTAAAGATGCTATTTTCTTTGAACACAAATTTCTCAAAGATCATGGCTTGACCGTCTCTGGGTCTACTGACATGATTTCAGAATCTACTATAGAACCTGAAGCTGACCCCTCTGACACTGCTCCCCAACCTCTAGAGGTGGAATCTGTTCCTCTTAGAGTATCTACAAGAGATAGAATCCCTAAGAATTTTGGGGAGAATTTCGCCATCTACCACTGAGAGGATGATCCATTCTCCTATCAGGATGCAATGCGATCTAGAGACGCATTAATGTGGGTAGAAGCCATCAATGATGAGATAAACTCGTTGCTACAAAACAACATTTGACATCTAGTTGACCTGTCGAAAGGAGCTAAAGTCTTAGGATGCAAGTGGGTACTGAAGAATAAATTGTACAGTGATGAGTCTATAAAACACGTCTAATAGCCAGATATAAAACACGTCTAATAGCTAAGGGTTATAAACAGCAAGGGGAATTGACTATTTTGGCATCTATTCACATGTTTGTCACCTATCCACTATTAAGATTTCTCTTATCTTAGCTTCTATCGAGAACTTATACTTCATCAGATGGATGTAAAGACAGCTTTTTTAAATGGAGAGCTTGATGAAGAGATCTACATGACAAAACTTGAAGGTTATGTACATAAGGATCTAAGAGATAAAGTGTGCAAACTCGATAAATCGATCTATGAGCTTAAACAAGCACCTAAGATGTGACACATTAAATTTGACAAAGTGATAAAGAGCATTGGATTTCAATCCAGTCTCTCAGACAAGTGTCTCTACTATCACTCAATGTAAAATCAAACAGTCATTATATGCCTATATGTGGATGACATGTTGATTCTGGGGTCAGATCTTGCAGCAGTGAGGGATACTAAATCCACTCTCGTGAAAGCATTTAACATGAAGGATCTTGGTCCTGTAGATACCCTATTAGGTATGCAAGTTAGAGTACACAATGGACGTGTCACTCTAAGTCAAGTTCATTACATTGAGCAGATTCTCACTACCTGGGGTTATAAAGACTGTAGGCTTGTTGAAACACCAATCGATCCAAATGTCAAGTTGAATCCGAATGAAGGGACCAATGTTGATCAAGTAAAGTACTCAAAGATCATTGGTAGTCTCATGTATGCCACAAGTTGCACTGGACCAGACATTGCTTTCTCGGTAAGCATACTGAGTCGTTTTACCAATAGTTCAGACAAAGAGCATTGGGAAGCCTTAGATTGGTTGATGAGGTACCTGGAAGGTAATAAAAATCACGCTCTGTGCTACACTAGTTACCCTCATACGTTGGAAGGATACTCTGATGTCTCCTGGTGTTTAAAAATTGGGAACAGCAAGTCCACCAGTGGATTTATTTTCACTTTGGGTGACGCTGCAGTCACTTGAAAATCCAAAAGACAGACTTGTATAACTTTGTCGTCTATGGAAGCCGAGTTGTTTATCTTAGATTTAGCTGGTGAAGAGGCAAATTGGATAAGAAATTTGATTCTAGACATTCCTTTGTCTAGACATCAAGTCAATTCTTTGAGCCTTTATTGTGATAATCAAGCAGCAGTTCAAGTCGTGAAGAATGTCCTTTTTAATACTAAGAGGTGACATGTACGACTGAGACATGCTCTACTAAATTATCTGAAAGAAAAATGCATTATCATTTTGATCGATGTGCGATCGAAGGATAATTTGGTTGATCCACTAATGAAAGGAATGTCTAAAGACCGATCAATCAAAACAGTGGGGGAAATGAGAATCAAGGTGATTTAAGTTCAGTCTTAGTTCAAGGTTAGGCGATTCAGTTCAGGCATAGTCCGAATGTTTTGATTCTTCCCACTTTCCTTTATCAAAGCAAGTGTAACGCCCCCGCTCGTCACATGGAATATAACGGTGGGTTCGGCGGGGCCCCCCGCATATTTCACAGACAAGCGGTGGAATTATGTGTGGAAATCAAAATCTACTCGTACCTAACTCAAACATTCTAGCGCAGCATTTAAGTTGGATGAACTCAGCTCAATGAATGTCCACTAATATACAAACTCCACATTTATATATCAAATCAGGAATGTATACAACCCACACACCTATGGCCTTATGGCCTTACAAGTTTCTCTTTACACAAATGTACAATTTCATACATCTGCACGCAGGCCGGCCACACATGAAATCCAACCACGCTTCGCACGGCCTTCAAGGGCCTTAAGCAGCAAGCCTCCATTCCACTCAAACCAATTCAATTATCAGCACCTGCAATTAGCCATCCACCCAAGTGCGATAAACAAAATAACGGCCAGCATTAGCTGACCAATTATAACGACCCTACCCCTTACCCGGGGCAGTGGTTCCTTCCCTGTATGCATTGCCATAACAATCTATATCAATCTAGCAATCACAACCATATCACAAATGCTGGTATCCACCAGACGCTCCGTGCTCTCAGGCCACCTTATTGGTGTACCGGGTATCCCAGTCCTATACCGCCGATCAGAGGTTCTTCACTTATTGGTTGGCCAGTTCCATCCTAGTTTACCAATCCTGCAAGTTGGCGACATGTCGTCCATACCACTCAGAGGTACTACCTCACAGCATCCACAAACAACCACAGCAGATCGACCCACTCAAGTGGTGTAGCAAGCCGGGTTTATCGATGCTCCCCAGGCATTACCACAAATCGACCCCTCACATATTTCCGATCGACCCACCCCTGTGGTGCAGCAAGCTGGGTTTACCTCGGCTCCCCAAGCATTGCCACCAATCGATCCCTCATCTATCTATATCAACCCACCCTAGTGGTGTAGCAGGCCGAGTTTATCCCGCGCTCCCCAGGCGTGCTACCAATTGATCTCTCACCACAACCAGGAGCTTACTCAAAGCCTCCATACATTCATAAGCACATCCATACATTCATACATCCATCCAACAAAGCATCCATCTTTCATGTCATCAAATCCACGGAGTCTTCTCCGGTTTACCCATAATCATCACCAATCTAGACTACCCGTCCAGATGGGCTTCACACAGCATGCCTATGCCGTACTCCACACTTCCGGCTCTAGATGCACACTCAACAAAGGAATCACTTGTGATATCCACCTCTTGGTGGAGGATCCCATGCAAATGCATAAAAAAAGGACTTCGATGTCCAAGAAGGAGATCGTTACCCTTGAAGATCGCTTTGGAGTCATGACTTCGCCGGATAGAAATCACCCTCTCGTCGTTGCCTCCATGGATCCGCTCTCGGATCTTAGCTCCGCACTCCACAGCTCCTCCAGCAGCTGGTTTCCTCTTTCTTCCCTAGCTCTCCCTCTCTCTTTCTCTCTCTTGGAAAGTGAGAAGAAGAAGAATAGAAATGATGGAAAATCCCTCATTTCTCGGCCTTATATCCACAGGGAAGCTGCTTGGACACTTGGCTCCAGGATAGGGAACGAACGGCTCTGATTTGCCCAAAAATAGGTGGATCACATGTAAATGCATAAAGAAAGGGCTTCGATGTCCAAGAATGAGATCATTACCCTTGAAGATCGCTTTGGAGTCATGACTTCGCCGGATTGAAATCACTGTCTTGGCGTTGCCTCCACGAATCCGCTCTCGGATATTAGCCCCGCACTCCACAGCTCCTCCAGCAGCTGCTTTCCTCTTTCTTCCCTAGCTCTCCCTCTCTCTTTCTCTCTCTTGGAAAGTGAGAAGAAGAAGAATATAAATGATGGAAAATCCCTCATTTCTCGGCCTTATATCTATAGGGAAGCTGCTTGGACACTTGGCTCCAGGATATGGAATGAACGGCTCTGATTTGCCCAAAAATAGGCTGAACACGGCCTGACACGCCCGTGTCACAGGCCGTGTCACTTAAGCGGTAGACAACCAACTCAAATCCAACCAGTACACGGTCGTGTGACACGCCCGTGTCACACCATACACGCCCGTGTCATGCCCGACACTCCCGTGTCTACCAGTCGTGTACTTCACACAGCACAATTTTCACTCAACCCGAGTAGGACACGGCCATGGGACACACCCGTGTCCCAGGCCGTGTACACCACGACACACCCGTGTCCACCCGTACATGTAGTCCCGCCTAAAACCCGCAAGGGACACGCCCTGTGATACGCCCATGTCACATGTCGTGTACTCTCCACTCAACAATCGTCGACCAAAATTCGTCGACCACACCACCAACTGCTCAACCCGAGCAGGACACGCCCGTGTCCCAGGCTGTATCACCCAAACCTGAACCCAAAGTGGGCTTTGGGGTGTTACAGCAAGCGTGCTGTGCTCCGCTGATGTTTGAGGTTGTTGAGTACGAATCTGGTAAGTTGTTTCATTCCACATCTGATGTTAACAAATTCATCGGGATTCGTCTACCTTACCTTGGAGGAGAGTGTTATTCCATATTTGATAACATGATCTGACTCAGTTTGGCTCTTATTCTGTTGATTGGTTTCATTCCACATTTGATGAGTTCCAGTTAACTTTAAAAGAACAGTAACCGTGACATTCCACATAGGAACACAGATACAGCTGCGGTGTGCAGAAGTCCATAACATCGTTTCTTTGAAACAGATAATGGATTCTGAGGTAGAACCTATGATACTCTATATTAGGTGCTCCCCAGTTAATTATAAAGCACTACGTTCTTATAAGTAGAACTAAATACATGTATTCTTTCAAAGTTTGAATTATTCTGAATGAAATTCTTTGTTGAAGATTACAAGAAACACTGATGATGGAGGAGTACTTGTTGTTTGGGATCCTTATGAGGATGCCCTACTGTACATCTGAGAATGATGACAGCTAGAGTATTATTTGGTTTTTGGCTTGACTCTGCTTAGAGCATTGTTTAACTCTATTGAACGCTTGTTATTTGGACTACTTCTACTCTTTTGTGTGATTAAGCCACTAGGTATGTTGATCTTGTGCTATGATCGTACTTTAGAATGTTATGTGATGCTGCTGACATTTATATTAACTCTTATATATGCATACAGTTATTTCTTTAACGTCCAATATATTCTGACAATTGTGATGGACACGGTTGTGAGTGCTTCATGTTCGGTTGAACACTTCACACACCACCCATTTTCCGACGTCGGGTTTACGACGGACATAAGAGAAGATTGTTAGGGTATTAATATATGTCTGCGCGTGTCGAGACCAACTCGGAACGACCCATTGGGTTTTGTGTCACTAGAGTGTAACGGCTCTACGCTGGGGATACTATATAAGGTCATTCCACATTTGATGAACGTTAGTGGAATATCTTGAGCGGAGTCAATTACACTGTTTGGGGGGACTTATTTTCACCGATTAAGCGATTATGACCGCATGAATCGGACCTAAATTAAGGTTTGGTTAATGCGATCGTAACCACTTGACCGATGAAAATAAGAATTTAGCTCCGATTCATGCGCTTGTAACCACTTGCCAGTGAAAATAAGTCCCCCAAATGGAATCTAAATAAAGGTGAAAATTAATATTCTCCCACCAGTAGAGTTATGTTTTGTGCGGAATGTTGTTCTACAGTATTTACCTGATTTGCCATTGGAATGAATCTCTGAAATTTTGTTAGTTGGTCCTATTCCTCCGGTTGATTTTTTTGGACGATAATGCCCCCTCTTAAGATTTCCTGTTCTACTTGGTTTTTTTTTAATTATGCTTAATTTATGTCGAGTTAATTCAAAAACAATTGAATAGTGATAATATACTTTCATAAAAAATTTCACATATTTCTCTGATCTCTTTATAAAATGAGGGATTCTTATTCTTAGAGCATTTTTTTAATTTGCAGATCAGTTTTTTTTCTATTTTATTTTAGTTTATGATTCTATTTAATCTTTAAAGTTATCTATTTGCAAACTAGCCCTAGCGGAAAATTCTGATTCTCCGTTTCTTACTCCTTTAGGCTCCGTTTGGTTTGTTGCGGGAGTCGTAAACGCATAGGTTAAAACATTCGCTAAATATCACCTAACAAACGTCATTCGTTTGAACATAAAAGTGGATAAAGTTCCCCGACGAAGAAGCAACCCGCGGATGGCAAATCTCTTGGATTGGTGGCGTGGTGGGCGGACCCTTTCTTGGTTTGGTGGCGGATGACTGCCGGGGTCTTGATGGCAGTTGGTTCTCTTTTGTACTTTTTTTTTGTTTTGATATTCTAATGTCTTCCCCCTCTATTGTACTTCCTTTTTATTTTATGCCATTGCAATTTCATGGATGGCAAATCTCTTGGCGGGCTTTGCCTGGCAACACTCGGACTGTTGAAAATTATGAAGTGAAAGTGGAGGTTGATCGGGCAGACCGGGCGGCCTGGGCGGACTGATGGCGCGGCCTGGGCGGACTAATGGTGCGGCCTGGGCGGTCTGCTTATTGCGACCTGGTGGCGGTGTTCAGTTAGTTCGGCTTGTGGTTCTGCAGTTGACTGTTCTTTGAAGTAACCGTACGGATAGGTGGTATATCCGCAGGAATGTGGCGGTCTCCTTTTGTGTTCGCAGAGTCCGTTTGTTGCAGACTGCGTATGAAGATCGCGGGATCGGCATTTGCCCGTGCCCTTGATCTCTGGTGAAGATCGACAGATCGGCATGTGGTTCTGCAGTTGACTGTTTTTTGAAGTAACCGCGCGGATAGGTGGTATATCCGCAGGAATGTGGTGGTCTCCTTTTGCGTTCGCGGAGTCCGTTTGTTGCAGACTGCGTATGGAGATCACGGGATCGGCATATGACCACCTATCCGAATTTGGGCATGAAATAAATAAAAATAACACAAATTAGATCACTAAAAATTTGTTGCCAAAATAAATCAAAAGTTTTATCATTTTGGGCAACAAATTTTGTCCGAATTTGGGCATGATTTTGTTATTATAATTAAAGGAATAAAATATGCCCAAATAAAATTTATACAAAAATAAATAAATATGTTATGCCACGTCGCCACGATCACACTTAAACAATGCCAAAAGATGTTTTTAATTTTGGTAACTGAATTGAAAAGTTGTCAAAGCGGCAAAGCCAAAATCAAAAATCTGTAAAAAAAAATTTAATCAAACAATAAAGGCCTTAATTGGGCACCCAAATCAGGCCAAAATAAGACCAAAATAGGATGAGCAAAAATCGGGCTTGCCAAAATAAAGGGAAAAAGGTTCTTCCTGCCGGCCAGATGTAGGGCATCAAAACACGCCCTACACACAAAAAAAGAAAGCGGTGCAGCCCAAAATTCGCCGCCGGCGTAGCTCAACCTGCTAAGGCCTTGAGGCGCCGAAAAACTGTCTCTGCCACCGAAAAGGGGCAGGAATCCGCCGGCATATGCAGGATCCGGCTACCCCTATCCATAATTTAGCTCCAAGAAAGCATCGCCGGCACCACCGACCCCCAATCACATCAGATTCCTTGAAGTTAAACACACCAGATTCCGGCGATCATGAGATTGTTGGTCGATTGCTGTGATTCAATACTAGTTAGACAATTTGTGGTGGCGCTAGACAGTGGCGGATCCAGGAATTTAGAAAAGGGGGTGCACAAAAAAAAATTTAATAGCATAATATAGAAAATGAAAAATTTCTGATATTATAAAGTCATACAATATTACATATAAATGTTTTAATTGAAAATTATCAAAACCAGAAGAAATTACAGTTGCCGCGACGAGTTTCATTTTTGAAAACGATCAATAACATCATCATCTGAAACTTTCAAAAATGTGTCTCTTTCAATGAATGTAACCAAACAGTCATTCAATGTCTATCGCCCAAACTATTGCGTAATCTGTTCTTGACATAATTCATGCCTGAAAAGACTCTTTCAACACTTGCAGTGGTCACGAGAAGAATTAGTAAGAACTTCAATAGCTTGTATAATTGTTGATAAGCAATATGTTTCCAGTTTCAACAAGTTTCATAGAGAGATGACCCAAGGTCTCAAGTCAAAAAACCTCTCGTCGCTTTTCATATTCACAATGAAATTGTCTAGCTGAAATTCAAGATTAAAACAACTCCAAACTTGAAAAATCACTAGGATAAAACTCTGCAAGTCTGGTATTTTTTGCTTGTCAAAACAACCAAAAGAGTTAATGAGATTCAAACAACCCATACAATGAAGCAACTCCATACTCACCTCATCAAACTTGTTATTAAGCTCATGCAATTGTAAATCAACCACCTTTAAGAAAATTAACACTCGATAATGATGCAAATATGTGTAGTCTTCAACAAATCGTCTTGATCTTCCGCACGGAACATACAGATCATCCATTTTAGAAATATGAATACTAAATTTATCACAAAAAAGTAAAACCTTGTTTAACAGAGTGTCACAACCATCATCACGCAAATTTTGCAATTGTCTTTTTGTCAAACTTACAAAAGACATAGCATTAATAATATCCTGATCTTTTTTTGCAAAGCAAGATTTAATTCATGTGTATAACCAAATATAGCTGTCATCACATGAATCATCAAAACAAAGTCAAACGATTCTAATGCAAACAGTACACCCTGTGTCTTCACCCGATCATTTGTCTTACTCTTACCAATCTTCAAAAGTGTAGCAACCATATCAAGATATAAAGAAATAATATGGATTAATGTCTGTGATGCGAGCCCCAACGAGTACCCCCGGCGACCCAAAGAAAGTGTCTGATTTAAACCCGACCCTGTTTGTAGTTCACCATCTTCTAGTGCTTGAGCAACCTTTTGCACTTGACTTCTCTAAGCATCTTATTTCGCTTGCAAGAAACTCCAACACATTTAATTGCGTCGAAATTGCTTCAAAAAATCATTGACAATCATCATTATTAGCAACTGCAACTACGGTTAACTGAAGCTGATGAGCAAAACAGTGATGCAATAAGCTGATTGATTTTCTTTCAAATTAGACTCTTGAGTTCATTTATCTCACCACTCATATTACTTGCACCATCATATCCTGGCCAAGATTTTAGACAAATTCAAGAAATTGTCAATTAACAATGATTCAAATTGCAGTTTTAAGAGACATTGCAGTAGTATCGTGAACATGCACAATGCGAGGAAAACACTCTATTAATCTTCCGTTGTCATCAACAAAACGCAAACAAAGGGCCAATTGTTCTTTGTATGACACGTCACTAGATTCATCAGCTAAAATTGAGTAGTAGTCATCTACAAGCTCTTGCATTATAATTTTTATAGTTTCTTTGTCACAAGCATTAATGATATCTTTCTGAATTGAAGGCGCAGTCAGTTGATTGTTTCTCTGGGCATTTTTCAGCACATACTTACCAACTTCTTCATTTATATCGGCAAGCCACTGCAAAAGCTCGAGAAAATTTCCCCTATTAAGTGAATGGTGACTCTCATCATGCCCACGTAGGGATAATCTCTGTCGCAAGAGAAATCTCAAGCATTTCAAAGAAGCTTGTAATCGTGATTTGTTTTCAAACTTTGTTTTATCTGATTGTTTATTAAGAGAAACAATGATAGACTTTTGGGGGTTTTTTAAACCTTCAAATTTCTGGAGTGCTAAATGATGAGAACTATTAATCTTGCCAACATGTTTTGTAAATCCATCAGGTTTATTCCATGACCTATATCCTCCTCCACTGACAAAAGCATCTCCCCTGGCAGCAGTACTTGCGGTTTCATTCTTGAATAAGTAACAAACTAAACAAAACGCAGCGTCCTTTTCAACACTATATTCTAGCCACTCAAACATATCATACAATGTGACTGCAAACCTACGTTCTCGGTCACCTATTTTTCTTTGAGGAAATGGATGTAATTTTGGTTGGCATGGACCTCTTAGTATATAAGCCTTTCTCACTGCATCTTGCTCATTTAAAGGATAGGCTGGTATATTTTTTCTCATTCCCGGATCCTGTGGAAGCATCTTCACATCATATAAAGCGCCCATTACAGCGTCTTGAGCATCAGGAGATGACAAATGCGACGCATTCTTGATAGCTTCAGAAGCACTCAGGGATAACTCTTCATTTTGACTTTGAGGTTTAGATCTTGAAGTCTCTTGAGATTTTAATTTCTTTTGAAACATAGATGATATGAGACTGGACTTCTTTTTTTGACTCTCCATATCACAATATTGTTCAATTCTATTTCTATATGAATGCTAGAAAAAAAAATATTTACAAAAAACCATATTAATAAAATGCAAAGTATTTAAATATCTATCTACTCCGCTTGACCCTCTACCGGCCCATACTATGGAGTATCCCTAGGGATAAACATTCAACACAGAGACTATGCGTTTTGCTTAGTCACTACCTGACTAATACCTCAAAACACCCCTAAAAATAAAAAATATATGAAAATAAATTGTGATAGGGTATATGAAAGCAAAACCTTGGCCACAATCTGTAGCCAGAGAAGAACGTATTTCTCCTTCTTTTGTTATCACTTATCACGTGACTCACGTACTCAGTACTCACGAATGTTGGCCACAATCTGTAATAGTATATGAAGAAGCACTTCAATACCTTGGAAATTGGAATAATTGTGCATAATAATTACAATTGATTTTCAGCTATGGAGAAGTTCTGAGAAGTGAGAAAAGGACATACCTTGGAATTCGAGTACATTTGGTGTCATATCATCTGATCTAGTGATATGGAAAGAGAGCTTTGTTAACTGGGGGAGAGTATGGGGTCTGAAGGTGGGACTTGGAAGAAATAGAAACAGAACTGGGGGAGAGCTTTAGGGCAGGAAGGAAGTGAGTGGAGCTGGGGATTTTATAGGTTACAGGAAAATCCAAGAGATTTTCGTGAGGACCGACCGTGAGGTCCATGACAATGGAATATTCCGACAGTTCAGATGGTGTTTGGGTTAGAGATGAGAAGTGAAATAGAGAGAATGCGACGGTGTTAAACCTCAGGACAGTGAAACTGGGATCTACCTATAAAAACTGGAATATTCCGGCATGCGACAGTTCAGTCGGGACGCGGAAGACGGAAGAAACCAGAGAGGAAATGGGAGTGCGTTCGTTTAATAAACCCTAGAATAGACTGCGCTCGTTTAATGAACCGCAGTCTATTCTACAATGAACCCTAGAATAGACTGCGGTGTTTACAAAAACCGCAGTCCATTCTCTGCGTTCATGGAATAGACTGCGGTTTATATATTAACCGCAGTCTATTTGCATTGTTCATGGAATAGACTGCGGTTAATATATAAACCGCAATCTATTCCATGGAATAGACTACGGTTCATGGAATAGACTGCGGTTTATATATTAATCGCAGTCTATTCTGCGTTCATGGAATAGACTGTGGTTAATATATAAACCGCAATCTATTCCCATTTTTTTATAAAAAAGGGGGTGTCAGTGTCCCTTTGGCCCCCCTTTAAATCCGCCCCTGGCGCTAGATCCGAAGAAGAAGCCGAGCAAAAAACTCACCAAAAAAACACGGAAAATCACCAAAGTTAACGAGTTTCGCGAGCATTGATTTGTCACGTTTTGAACATCTCTCTCTCTCTCTCTTACTTTAAAGTTAACGAGTAGTGGTCTGTCACCCTCGAGTTCTCTGTAAGTCCTATAAAACGATGCTATCTAGTGGAAGTTTGGTCGACGCCAAATCGACCACGTTGTTTTTTCATCCAGTTTACGGGTTTTTCAAGTCAAGAAATCTTTTTCTCGCTTCTATATTTTTCTGACTACTTGTGCACTCGACCGCTCGACGAGTTAAGACAGTTCAGTTAATCCGATCTACCCAAAACCTTAATTAAATGTTTCAGTTACAGTGGCAAGATGTCCTTCGAGAAGATGAAAGCAAGAGCTTGGGTAAGTGGAAAACCCTTTTCCCAAATAAAATCCGACACACAAGCTAGGTCTGCCACATAATCAGCCGCAGAGTTGGCCCTTCGATCAATAAGAGAAATGATAGTCCTTGGACAGTCCTTCGATGAGTACGTCTGTAACACCCACATCCGTCGTATGACATATAACAGAAGGTCCAGCTGGAACCCGACGCCATACACCACGGACAGCCCGAAGGGTTACATAAGAATACCAAAACATACCAACTAAGACTACTCGTCCTACACAGAGCATTCTACCGGAAGCTTTTAAACAGTTATAAAGAACCCATAATTGAAATATCAACTATCATGAATGTTCACAACTACCACAGGAATGAAATATCAAATACAATGAAAGTATTTGGCCTTATGGCCTTACAAGAGTTTCACTTAACAAAGTAGTGTTTTCATACATCGGTTCGCAGGTCGACCACACATGATAGAAAAAAAAAAAAAAAAAAAATACAACAATCTCGCTTTGACCTTTGAGGGCCAGCTCAGCAACTTGGGCTTCAGTCCGCTTTTTGGTACTCGGCTCCGCAGCACCTGCAAGCACATTCCACCGCACGGTGGCAAACAAAGTAACGGTCAGCCAAAGCCGACCAAATTATAACGACCCCGCCCTTTACTCGGGACGGCGGTGCTCCTTCCCGTCATTTTATTAGCCCAGCTAAACAATAAAGTACAATCATACTTTGCCACAGGTGTAGGCTCGCACGGCCAAACACCTCGTGCACTCAGGGCACATTAACGGTGAATCCGGTCAATTCCGTGGCTTCACGACCATCCCCGGGATGGCAACAACGTGAGCATTTTAGCCTTTCTAACCAACGTCTAAGGCTCCTGACTGTGCCAACGACCAATCCCTCTTTGGGTCTCTCGCACCGAACCACATAGCCCAGGTCCGATCCACTTGCCCGTTGCTCACACCGCGTAGTTCACCTTAAGACGTACGTACGCGGCAAGCTTCTCTCAGATCCCGCAACAATACCAAACAACACATAACCCAGTTATGTACAAGGCCGACTCCCAGACCGGCAAGTTAGCAGAATTATGTTTCCGCTCAGTTTTCCGGGTGCTCCCTGGAGTTAATCCCTAAGGATCCCTGCTGCAATCTACCGTGTAGAAACCCGAAAACACAAAACACGGTATCTTCTCCGGCAAACCATACAAAATGCAGCATCACCGATCCAGACCAACATGTCTGGGTAGCCTTCACACACAATACCTATGTTCGTACTTCGATTCCAGACTCTATATGCAACACAAGGGAGACTATTCCTGTCAACCCCAAGGAACACCGCACACTCACCGCACACTCGCGGGAGCGGGTTTCCTTATGCAAAATAAGGAGAGTTTCACATGCTCAAGTAGACAATCGTTACCCTTGTAGTACGCTTTTGCGCCATGGAAAAACTATACGGATAGAAGGCTTCACAATGGAATTTCTTTCGCGGGTCCGCTCTCGTTCTCAAAACGGTGCTCTGATGCTCCGTCGGCGGCCGGAATCCTCCCGTTCCTTCCTCCTCCTCTCTCCAACTCCTTAGAAAGAGAATGGTAAAGAGCAAATGAGGAGTTAAACCTCCATTCCTGGCATTATCAGAGCAGGAACACATCTGGGCTGTTGGATCTTAATTAAAGAAAATGAACAGCTCAGATACTCCCAAAAATCCTCAAACCTGGGCCGAACACGGCCTCGCACACGGCTGTGTCCCGGGCCGTGTGCCTCGATCCAGACACGATCGTCGAGCACAGAAGCTGACACGAGTCGAGACACGCCCGTGTCTCCACCTGACACGCCCGTGTCGGTTTCCGACACGCCCGTGCACTAGTGTCATGTCACCAGTAACCGTCACGCCAACCAACACGACTCTTGGGAACACGGGTGGTGACACAGGTACGTACACACCCGTGTCATTTGACACGCCCGTGTCACACTGCTGTGTTTCCTGCTGTGTCCTTCTCTGGGCACAGCCGGCCAACACAAAGAACCACACGACCTTGGACACGCCCGTGTCCTAGGTCGTGTACCCCTATACAGGCACCAAAAATTCGCTTGGACACGACCATCTCGATTACGATTTTCGAGACGTTACAAATCTCCCCCACTTAAAGAATTTTGTATTGAAATTATGTAAAGGTACACAAAAATTTAAATGTTACCTGAGTGGAATAACTTGGGGTATTCTTCCATCATAGTCTGCTCTCGCTCCCAAGAAAGCTCCTCACGTCCGCAGTTATCCCAACAGACTTTAACCATTCGGATTTCCTTATTGTGGAGTCGTTTAACCTCTAAGTCTTCAATGTGTACTGGCTTGACCTTCGTCGTCAACCCATAATCAACCGGCATTTGATCGACCGCAACGACCTGTGAAGGCTCTTGCACCGCCTTCCGCAACACCGATACGTGGAACACATGATGTAGCCCACTCAACTCCACTGACAGCTTCAATCGATACGCGGCTTTGCCAATACGCTATATGATTTCAAACGATCCAAGGTATCTCGGACTCAGCTTCTTCAAGCGTCGAACCCGCGAGACACCCTTGAACGGCTTGATTTTCAAATACACCCAGTCACCAACACCGAACTCCACGTTCCTATGCTTGGCGTTAGAGTATTTTGCCTGCCTGTCCTGAGCGATCTTCAACCATTCCTGAACTGTACGTATCATTGAAGTGGCGTCTTCTACCGCTTGACGTTTGTATAGTTTCGATTCGCCCGTATCCAACCAAGACAACGGTGTGCGACACTTTCTCCCATACAAGGCCTCGAAAGGTGACATTCCAATACTCGCTTGATAACTGTTGTTATATGCAAACTCCACCATGTATAGGTGGTCCTCCCACTGCTTTCCAAAATCCAAGAAGCGCATACGAAGCATGTCCTCCATCGTCCGGTTGACCCTCTCGGTCTGACCATCCGTCTGCGGATGAAAGGCTGTGCTGAAATTCAACTTAGTTCCCAACAGACTATGCACCGGCCTCTAGTCGTTCGACGTGAAGCGTCCATCCCGGTCACTAACAATACTGCGGGGCACACCATGCAATCACATAATATTATCCACATAGAGTTTGACTAACTTCTCCACCGGATCTTCCTTCTTGTTCAGAATAAAATGTGACACCTTTGTCAATCTATCTACGACCACCTATATGACGTCATTTTCCCTCCGCGACTTTGGCAAACCATGCACAAAATCCATAGAAATGTCGTTGAATTTCCACTCCGGGATAGGTAGGGACTTCAATAAACCTCTGGGCTTCTGACACTCCGCCTTTACCAAGGCGCACGCCTGGCACTTGGCCACATAAAAGTGCTACATCCTTCTTCAATCCTGGCCACCAGAACAACTTCTTCATGTATTTATACATCTTTGTGCTCCCCGAGTGGATTGAGTACTTGGTATGATGAGCCTCGTACAACAACTCCTCCCGAAGATTACCCGCATTAGGAACGCATAGGCGACCGTCCCTCCTTAGTAGTCCATCCTCAACAGCAAATTGGAAATTTGACCCATTCAAAGATTCATCTAAGATCTGCTTCAGGCTGCTATCCTGAACCAATGCCCGCCGAACTCTATCAGCTAGGTCATACTGCACGTCTGTCCAAAACAATTTCGCCTCGGCACTAGACTGCTTGTCGACGCAAGTTATCTCCAATGCCTCCAATTCACGGACCAAACTCTCATCATGTACTGACAACCAGCTGGCTCGCGCAGAAACCCCACGACTCAACACATCCGCCACTGCATTTTATTTCCCAGGCACATAATGTATCTCGAAGGTGTAGTCCCACAGGAACTCCATCCACCTCCACTGCCTCATGTTTAGGTCCTTCTAATCCAACATGTACTTCAGGCTCTTATGATCGGTGTAGATATCAACCTTCACACCGTACAGATAGTGCCTCCACAACTTTAGAGCAAATATCACGGCTGTTAACTCTAAGTCATGGACCGGATAATTTCGCTCATCAACCTTCAATTGTCGTGAACCATAGGCTATCACGCTATCAGCTGTAGCAGAACACAGCCCAAACCACTGCCGAAGCTCACCTATAGATTCGAACCCTTCAGTCCACTCGACGACATAAAATATGAACACCCCAGTTTTTGCAAGAGGTTCAATCTGCTGTTCTGGAAAATTTTTTGGGTCTGGCAGGAGGCACACGGCCTGCGACACGGGCGTGTCGCAGGGCGTGGTCGAGGCCGTGTCGACACTCGGCCCAAGTGTCGACACTTTGTGCTCGACAGAGTGTCGAGAGTGAGGCACACGGCCTGCGACACGGGCGTGTCGCAGGGCGTGTCGAGGCCGTGTCGACACTCGGCCCAAGTGTCGACACTTTGTGCTCGACAGAGTGTCGAGAGTGAGGCACACGGCCTGCGACACGGGCGTGTCGCAGGGCGTGTCGCAGGGAGTGTCGAGGCCGTGTCGACACTCGGCCCAAGTGTCGACACTTTGTGCTCGACAGAGTGTCGAGAGTGGGGCACACGGCCTGCGACACGGGCGGTGTCGCAGGGGCGTGTCGAGGCCGTGTCGACACTCGGCCCAAGTGTCGACACTTTTTGCTCGACAGTGTGTCGAGACTGGGGCACACGCTTGGGACACGGGCGTGTCCCAGGCCGTGTCACCTCTCGGGTTGGTGTTGGGGCCGTGTCGTTGGAGCTACACGGCAGGCCACACGGCCGTGTCACTTGGGACACGGGCGTGGGATTGAACACGGGCGTGTCGGATGCCCGTGTCTGATTCCAGGCGCGTCGATTTGAGACGGCGAATGAGGCACACGGCCCTGGACACGGGCGTGTGCCAGGCCGTGTTCGGCCCAGATCTTTTATTTTCCAGGCGAATCGCAGCCAGTCTTTTTCTGGTTTTGGATCTAACGGTTCAGGCCATCTCCTGGACAGTTAAGTCCGACCCTAGGGTTACAGATCCTCATTTTTTTTCAAGTTCTCTCTTTCTTAGATCTTGAGAAAACCTAGAGCAAGGAGGAAGAAGAAGAACTCTTGGGCTGTAGGAAGGGTGTCGGAGCTCCGAATCGCGAGCCGAGTCCGGATCCGTGAAGCTTGGAGCATTGCGAAGTGTTCCATCCGGCTATTTTTTGCCATGGCAAGGAAGAGGAGTCGGAAGGTAACGACATCTCTCCTCTCGGTCTTTAGGATGCACGTTTTAGCATCATCTAGTTTTCTTTTCTCTAATTTTTGGGCACCAAACTCTCAAATGAGAGGGGTTTTGGCTTGCCAAGTTTCAAGAGGAACTTCCGGGTCGATTGAGTCCGTCCCCGGCATATTTTGCATTAGAGATCCGCTTCGCTAGTGGATTAGGCATGGTGGGTGAAGCGTAGTCGCGACCGTTAGTCCGACACGGTGATGTTGCATACGAACTTAGGGATTCGTAGAGGTTTCCGATGCGGCAAGATGTCGTTTGTGTTGTGGTGGTGATTGTCCCGTTGGCTTGAAAAGAGTACATGTAGTCGAACCCGGACAAGGTTAGCTCCTCGTGGTGGTAGATGGTTTCCTTGACAAGGTTAGCTCCAAATGAGAATGGAGATGGTTTCCTTGGTGGACAAGGTTAGCTCCGCACGAGTTGGAGATGTTTTCCTTGGTGCGCGGGAACGCTGCGGTACAAAGAGGGATTGCGATGTGTTTAGTCTTGGTTGTGTTGTGCCAAGGCGTGGCTATGTCTCCGTGGTCGGGGCTATCCCGTGACACGTGCGTCATGTGTGGAGAGTGTCCCGGCGAGACTAGTCCCCTTCTGTGAGACTGACGAGAATGTCAAGCTTGGGGCAAGCCCGGGCAAAGAGGCCATGAGCGGGTGGGGTCCAGCAAGGCTTCTTAGATCGGTCAGTCTGTGGTTGTTGGAATCCTGACATGAGACGTCAGAGCTTGCAGGCAAGCCCGGGGCTAAGCCCACGAGCGGGTGGGGCCTGGCAAGATTTCCATGTGGCGGCCTGTGCGCCGTGTGAGGAGTTGTGTCTCCCTCAATGTTTGCGGCTTTATGCCAATTGGGGAAATGTGAGTACCCAAATGTTGTGATGTTGTGCTAGATGCATACGGTTTAGGGTACCTTGGGTGAAGCCCGGTGTTGCATTCATGTTTGCATAAAGGCCCTTTCTTTATATGCTCAACCAGTAGAGAACATGTTTGTTGATTGAGACATCCAAGCCTGTTTTAATGTTTTCTATTTTATAGAAATTTATATTGCATATGAAGTGCTGACTTGCAGGTTGGAGGGTTCCCCGGGGTCCGTTAGGGGCGGCCGGGGGAGTGTTGTTACACAGTTTGAGGTCAGCCTTTGCTGACCCACGTTACTAATATTTTTACAGGGCAAGGATCGCAGACAGGAGCTAGCACGCCGGCCAAAAAGGCCTAAGCCCATGAAGTGTTTTCTCTTTTGTAGCTCTACTTTTGATTGATGTATGTTTGAGACTATTTTGTCCGGCTTGCATGCGAGGTAGATTAGGGTGACGTAGGAGTGCTGAGCACATTCATGTTTGATGTACTGTTCACTTTTGGACATTTGATGTAAGGCCTTAAGGCCATTTGTTTACTCTTTTGGGTTAGTGGAAACTTCTTCCTGTGCTTGGTTTCCGCTGTGTTGTGCTAGTGTTTTGAGTTTGGGTAGCTATATCAACTTTTAATACTAAAGCTGTGGCGTTCGTATTGTGGGGGCCCCGGCCGGACCCATATTATACGTCCATTACAGGGGAGGTGTTACAATTTGGTATCAGAGGGAGGTTAGATTCAAGGTCAGTGCGTAGAGAAGTTATCCACATAAGAGTAACGCGGGCCATGAGTGTCCTTATGTTTTAGTCTTGAGATTGGAGACTAATCCCTTATTTCTTGTCTTCCTAAAGAGTGCAAGCAACGAGGCGGGCACTTCAAGAGCAAGGGATGATCTCCGGCGAGCAGTGCTACTGCTCCAGGTCTTTTGGGCACGGGTGTAGACCCGGCCGACTTCTGCCGCATGCTTGCAGAAGCGATGGTGGCAGCTCAGGCTGCAGCAGCGGCTCAGGTGGCAGCCCCTGCCACACCAGATACGGCAACGGCCGTGCCAGGAGCAGAAGCCAGGCGAGTGGAACCTTTGGCGGAGAGAGTAGTTGTTGGACATGGAGATCGACACATGAAGTACTTCCTGAGTTTCCATCCCCCGTCCTTCAAGGGTATTGGAACGCCAACGGATGCGGAGGACTGGTGGGTTCGTATTCAAGAACTGTTAAGGGCGGCAGAGACGCCAGAGGAAAAGAAAGCTGAGTATGCGGCTTTCATGTTGGAAGGGGATGCCAAGTTATGGTGGGTGGCCCATAGCGGCGCGCAGTTTCCGGGACGCACCCCGTCAGTGGAAGAGTTTGGGGACGCTTTTCTTAAGAGGTATATCCCAGTTTTCAACTCGGTTGGCCCTGCAGAGGCAGTTTCTGCATCTAATGCAGCGAGACAAGACAGTGGATGAGTACGTGCAAGAGTTCACCCGATTGGGTCGTTATGCGGGAACGACAATGGCTGATGATGGTGTAGAGAGGGATAACCTCTTCTACCAAGGTTTGAGGGAGAATCTGAGGCAGCCCCTCATCTCCATGAAGAGGGCGGGATTTAATGAGTTAGTTGAAGCCGCCAGGAGTTTGGAGAATGATTTGGAGCGAACCCAACGCCGTAAGGGTTTTACTCCCAAGCAAGGGGAAGGGAAGCCTTCCCAATCTCATGGAAAGTCTGATGGGAGTAGGTGGAGGAAGAAGCCTTCCACTTCCAGATCTGGTGAGAGGAGCAACTGGACGCCTGGGGGTTCCCACTCTAGGGGACCGCCGACGTGCTACAACTGCGGGAAGGTTGGGCACATAGCCCGTGCTTGTCAGCAAGGGGGAGCGGGGCAAGAGTCAAAGCAGGAGCAGTCTGTGCGCTCGGGCCCCAGTGCTGCAGAGAAAGGAAAGATGGCGGAGTCGAGCGCTTCTCGGTTCCAACCGGTGCAACCAAGGGCCTACAACCTTGGACAGCAAGAAGCGATCCGCCAGACGGATGTGGTGACAGGTATGAAGAGAATTTAAGTTTAAATTTTGTGCTTCATCCTTTTAGACTTTTGTGTAACGTCTATGTTGTAGGCTTCGTGTTAGTTTCCGGATACCCCGCTAGGGTATTGTTTGATACAGGAGCATCGCACTCCTTTCTTGCGGAGAGCTTCATCGGAGAATAGGAGTTGAGTCTTTCTCGTCGGGTGCAGAGCTGAAAGTGCGCATGCCCAATGGGTCATCTATGACACCGGGGTAAAGGGCGCATTTGTTGGGAGCTAGACGGAGTTGTCTTCGCTTGGAAGCGGCCAGTGTTACCATTTAGTAGAGTTCGATGTCATTTTGGGTATGGACTGGCTTGCAGAGCAGCGCGCCAGTATTGACTGCCTTTCTAAGGTGGTGACCTTAAGGAGTAAAGGGCAAGCAGAAGTCAAGTTTGAGGGCCTTGGTGGAGTGGCCTGTTCCCTGATATCGGCCATGCAGTTGGTGCGGGCGGTTAACCAGGGTGGTGTAGCGCTTGTAGCGTTATTGGAGGTTCGTCTATCCCAACTGTCGATTGAGGAAGTGCCTTGGTGGCAGAGTTCAAGGATGTGTTTCCGGATGAACTTCCTGGAGCGCCTCCTCGGCGGGAGATCGACTTCTCGATCGAGTTAGTGCCGGAGGCTAGACCGGTGTCACGTCCTCCATTTAGGATGGCACCAAAGGAGTTAGCGGAACTTAAGGTTCAGTTACAGGAACTGTTGGAGCAAGGGTATATTAGACCCAGTTCTTCACCGTGGAGCGCACCGGTGTTGTTTGTGAAGAAGAAAGACGGTAGCATGCGCCTGTGCATAGACTACCGAGAGCTTAATAAGTTGACCGTCAAGAATAAGTATCCGATTCCTCGGATAGACGATTGTTTGACCAATTGGTGGGGTCGATGGTATATTCGAAGTTGGACTTGAAGTCAGGCTACTATCAGCTACGAATTCGGGATGAGGACATACCAAAACTGCTTTTGGGACAAGGTATGGACACTTTGAGTTTACGGTGATGCCGTTCGGGCTGACGAACGCACCATCGGTGTTCATGGATCTGATGAATCGGGTATTCCGGGAATACTTGGATTCTTTTGTGGTTGTTTTCATTGATGACATTTTGGTGTATTCCAAATCGGAAGTGGAGCATGAGACCCACTTGAGAATAGTTTTGCAAGTGTTGAGGGAGAATGAGTTGTATGCAAAATTCTCCAAATGCGAGTTCTGGTTAGAGAAGGTGGCATTTTTGGGCCACGTGATTAGTGGTGATGGGGGTGGCAGTGGATCCAGCGAAAGTGGAGGCCATCAGAGATTGGCGGGTGTTGAGGACCGTGGCAGAAGTCCGAAGTTTTCTTGGACTAGCCGGGTATTATAGGAGATTCGTGGAGAATTTCTCGAAGATAGCTCTACCCCTCACCTCTCTCACTCGCAAAGACCATAAATTTGTGTGGACCCAAGAGTGCGGTCAAGCATTCGAGGCACTAAAGGAGAGGCTTATGATGGCTCCGATCTTGAGTTTACCGCAAGGGACAGATGGATTTCAAATTTTCAGTGACGCATCGGGATGCGGTCTGGGTTGCGTTTTGGTGCAACATGGGAAGGTGATAGCCTTTGGGTCTAGACAGCTGAAACCTCATGAGAGGAATTACCCCGTCCATGACTTGGAGTTGGCGGCGGTAATCTTCGCGCTGAAAATTTGGCGGCATTATGTTTATGGCGCAAGAGTGGAGATCTTCACGGACCATAAAAGCCTGAAGTATCTCTTGGATCAAAAGGACTTGAATATGCGGCAACGCAGATGGGTTGAGTTTCTTGGAGACTACGAAGAAGTGGCGATTCAGTACACGCCGGGTAAAGCCAATGTGGTGGCGGATGCGTTGAGTAGAAAGTACTCGGGCTAGGAAATTGGATCGAAGCTCATGATGAGCGGTTGGTACGGGAATGGGAGTCCCTTGGATTGGAATGTGTTGCGAGAGGCGAGTCTAGCGTGGCTCGGTTGAACTGGATTGAAGTGCAAAACGACTTGTCCGATCGTATTCGGGAAGCGACTCGATTAGATGTGGAGTTTCAACCTTTTGTGTTGGAGGCTCAAATGGGCGAGAGCAGCACCTGGGAGATGATCGGGGGAATCTTGAGGAAAGGATGGAAGGGTTTGTGTACCGCAGTTTGGCAATCTCCGTGAGGAGTTGATGTTCGAGGCTCACTTCTCAAAGTACTCCATTCACCCAGGCAGTACAAAGATGTACTTGGATATGAAGAAATCCTTGGTGGCCGGGGGTTGAAGCGAGATGTGGCTTTGTATGTGAGTCGTTGCCAAACATGTGCCTTGGTGAAGGCCGAATGTCAGAAAACCGGGTGGGTTCCTGAAGCCCCTTCCAATTCCTGAATGGAAATTTGAGGACATCTCCATGGACTTTGTGCATGGTTTGCCTAGATCGCAGCATGGGAATGATGCTTTTGGGTGATCGTGGATCGCCTAACCAAGGTGGCTCACTTCATCCCGAACGGAAAGAGGACAGCGTGGAGAAGCTGGTGGAGTTGTATGTTCGCAACATTGTGCGACTGCACGGAATTCCTAAGAGCATAGTCAGTGATCGCGATGGACGGTTACGTCCAAGGACTGGAGACTGGTTCAGAAGAGCTTGGGCACGAAGCTAAAGTTTAGTACGGCGTTCCATCCTCAAACTGATGGGCAACGGAGAGAACGAACCGTACTATGGAGGATATGTTGAGGATGTGCGTTCTGATTTTGGCAAGAGGTGGGAGGATCACCTCTTCATGGTAGAATTTGCGTACAACAACAGTTTTCAAGCTAGCATAAAGATGGCGCCATACGAAGCTTTGTATGGGAGGCGGTGTCGAACGCCAATGTCTTGGGCAGAGGCGGGAGACACCAAACTTCTTGGAAGGATGCGGTGGTAGTTGACGCTTGTGAGATGGTTACGGACCATCCAAGAGCGTATGAAGGTGGCACAAGACAGGCAAGCGAAATATTTAAGCTCGTCACCGGAAGTTAGAATTTGCAGTTGGTGATTGGGTTTATCTGAAAGTCAAGCGTTCAAAGGCGTCTCGCGGATTCGCCGACTCAAGAAGTTGAGTCCAAGGTTTTTGGGGCCTTTTGAAATTGTTGAGCGGATAGGAGAAGCAGCCTATCGGTTGGCATTGTCCGCAGATTTGAGTGGATTACATGACGTCTTCCATGTCTCCGTGTTGAGGAAAGCCCTGGTGGAGGCTAGCGTGGTGATTGAGCCGGCATCGGTGCCGATTGAGGAAGACTTGAGGACGCGAGTCCTTCCAATCGCTATAGAAGATTCAGAGATTCGGCAGTTGCGGAATAAAGAAGTTAAACTTGTGAAAGTTCATTGGGACAACTGCGGTCGTCAGGAGTTCTCGTGGGAGCGAGAACAGGCCATGCTAGAAGACTATCCAGAACTATTTTTGTCAGGTACAATTTAAGTTTTGTACCCTTTTGTTTTGTAATTTCGGGACGAAATTCAGTTAAGTGGGGGAGAGTTGTAACACCCAGTTTTGCAAGAGGTTCAATCTGCTGTTCTGGAAAAATTTTTTGGGTTCTGGCAGGAGGCACACGGCCTGCGACACGGGCGTGTCGCAGGGCGTGTCGAGGCCGTGTCGACACTCGGCCCAAGTGTCGACACTTTGTGCTCGACAGAGTGTCGAGAGTGAGGCACACGGCCTGCGACACGGGGCGTGTCGCAGGGCGTGTCGAGGCCGTGTCGACACTCGGCCCAAGTGTCGACAAACTTTAAGACAAAACCCTATTTATACCTTTCTAATTTTGAAGATGAAAAGGCGGGCAGCTAACTTAAATTGTGTCGACACTGGCAATACGTGTCGACACTTTGACTTATAATGTCTCGACACATATGTGTCGCACAAGTTTAGTCAACAGATTTATGTGTCGACACTTGTTTATGTGTCGACACCACACAACTCGACACATAGTCGAGATTTACTTAGAAAATTCTGAGTAAAACTTAAGTGTCGACACCACTTTGGATGTGTCGACACCTACTTGACATGTGTCGACACTAATATTCTGAAGTGTCGACACCAACTTCCTAGATGTGTCGACACCCTTTTCCTGAAGTGTCGACACCTACTTTCTGTGTCGACACAGAATCTCTATGTGTCGACACATTTTTACTTAGTCATTTTCCAATTCTCTATAAAACTTACTCTAGTTTATCATTCCTAGTTCAATTTTAAACCTATTGAACTTAGCTTCTTCTAGGGGCTTAGTATACATATCAGCTAATTGATTATCAGTTTTAACATATTCAAGTAAAATATCTTCTCTTTCTACATGCTCCTAAGAAAATGATATTTAATTTCAATATGTTTTGTTCTACTGCTGTGGGATATAGGATTATTAGCTATTGAAATAGCACTAGTAGAATCACAAAAGAGTGGAGTTCTACTTACCTGAATTCCATAGTCCTCAAGCTGATGTTGTATCCACAGAAGTTGAGCACAGCAACTTCCTGCAGCACATATTCTGACTCTACAGTGAAGATAGCCACACTTTTTGCTTTTTGCTACTCCATGAAATTAGTCTCCCACCTAAGAATTGACAGGTTCTAGTAGTGCTTTTTCTATCTTCTTTGCATCCTGCAAAGTCTGCATCTGAATAACCTGTTAGTTCAAAATCCCATTCCTAGGGTACAGAGGCCTAGATAGGGAGTGCCCTTTAGATATCTCAATATCCTTTTGACTGCTTCAAATGAGACTCTTTAGGGCAGGCTTGATACCTTGCACAGACACATGTAACATACATGATATCTGTATAACTTGCAGTCAAATATAGTAAGGAGCCAACTATCCCTCTATACAAGGTTTCATCTACAGGTTTCCCTGCATCATCCTTGCAAGAGACATACTTGACCCCATAGGAGTCTCATGGTACTGGATGAATCCATACCATACTTCCTTATGAGTTCTAGGGTGAACTTGGACTAACATATGGATAAACCATTCTCAGTCTGTTTAACTTGGAGACCCAAGAAAAACTTCAGCTCTCCCATACTACTCATCTCAAATTAACCTTGCATAAGTTTTGCAAACTTTTTGCAAAGGCTGCTTTCAGTAGACCCAAAATAATGTCATCTACATATATTTGGACTAGTATAACTTTGCCTCTAGATTCCCTAAGGAATAGAGTCTTATCTATTTTCCCCTTGAGAACTTGTTCTCAATGAGGAAACTAGATAGGGTTTCATACCAAGCCCTAGGGGCTTGCTTTAACCCATATAAAGCTTTCCTAAGTCTATAGACATGATTAGGTAGAGTTGAATCAACAAAACCTGATGGCTGTTCACATAGACTTCCTCTTTAGATTACTATTCAGAAATGCTGATTTGACATCCATCTGGTAAACTTTGAATCCTTGAAAGGTTCATAGGCAAGAAACATCCTTATGGCTTCCAGTCTGGCTATTGGAGCAAAGGTTTGATCAAAGTCAATACCTTCTCCTGCCTATATCCTATAGCAACCAATCTTGCTTTATTCTTAATGATGACCCTTGTTCATCCATCTTATTCTTGTAGATCCACTTGGTTCCTATTACATTATGGTCTTTATGTTTAGGACAAGTTCCCAGACCTTGCACCTTTTGAAACTGGTTCAGTTCTTCTTGCATTGCTTCAGTCTATTGTGGATCTTGAATGGCTTCTTCAAACTTCTTTGGTTCAACTTGAGATAGAAAGCTGGAGTAGATTGCTGCATTCAGATTTTTGTTCCTTGTTTGTACCCCTTGTCTTGGATCTCCAATAATCTGCTCTACTGGATGATCTCTAAGATGCCTATGCTGGAGGCATCCTGACTTCTGGTTGAACCTCTTCAGTTCCTTCATCATGCTGCACTCCTTGTACTTCTTCTGCATCGGGTACATGTAGTACTCCCCCTGGACAGCAACCACTATCTTCTTCTATAGTGAGCTTGTCCATCTTCTTTGTTATACCTGTGGAGTTGCATACACTACTAGACAACTCATTGTTAATAAGTTTAGTCTCATCAAATACTACATGTACAGATTCTTCTACAACTTGTGTAGACAAGTTGTAACTCTATAAGCCTTACTGTTGTTGGCTGTACCCAACAAAAATTCCCTCTTGGGACTTGGCAGCAAACTTGGTCAAGTAAGACTTATCATTGTTAAGTATGAAGCACTTACAACTAAAGATCCTGAAGTAGGATATTTTGATTTCCTGCCTTTCACAACCTCATAGGGGGTCTTTGTTGAGGCCTTTAGTGATGATAGCCCTATTTATAACATGGCATGCAGTATTAACTGCTTCAGCCCAGAAATATTCTGGTAGTGATGTATCACTTAATAGAGTCCTTCCAGCCTCAATCAAGGTCCTATTCTTCCTCTCAGTAATGTCATTTTGCTGAGGTGTTCTAGGTGAGAAAACTCTTGAAATATCCCAAATTCTTCACATAGTTTTGTCATGCTATCAGACTGAAATTCAGTACCATGGTCACTTCTAATCTTGACCACTGTACTGTTTAGTTCATTCTAAATTTGCTTGACAAAGCTATAGAAGACACTAGGTGTTTCAGATTTCTGTCTTAAGAAGAACACCCAGGAAACCTTGAGTAGTTATCTACACTACAAGGTATAGACCTTCCTTCCTAGGCTGTGAACTGACATTGGACAAAGAGATCCATATGCAAGAGGTATAAACACCTCACAGCATCTTTGTTTTCTATGCTTTTAAAGGTGGATCTAGTCTGCTTGCCCTTTTGACAAGCAGAGCAGATACCATCTTTAACACACTTAACTTGAGGATTATTCCTCACTAACTCTTGCTAAAGAGTTTGCCAATAGTCTTGTAGTTTAGATGGGCTAGCCTCTGTGCCATTTGACACAATGAGAGACTGTCTCATCAGCTACAAGACACACTGGAGAACCATTGTTCTCAATCATAATGTCTAAGCAATAGACATTCCTTTTCTTATAACCAGTCAAAATGATCTCTTGATCAGTTGACCTCCTGATATGACAACCATTTTTAACAAATGAGATGTCATACCCTACATCACTTAATTGACTTATACTTATTAGGTTGTGTTTCACCCTTTAACATAAGCCACTTGAGTAATGGTAACCAAGTTACTAGAAATGTTACCAAATCCTTTGATGATTCTTTTTCAGAATCACCAAAAGTGACTTTTGGACCATCTTTGATTGGAATGTAGTCCCTTAGTAATCCCCTAGTTCCAGTCATATGTCGGAACATCCACTGTCCAAGTACCATATTGGGCATGGCCACTTGGACTCACCTGCAAAACAGATTAATGAACCTTAGAACCCAAAAATTCTTGGGTCCTTGGTACTTGTTAGTTTTGCAACCTGACAAAGCTACCTACTGGTTTTCCAAATAGGCAGTTTGTTACTCACCTTGGCACTAGCATTGTGCCAACAATCCATGGCAAAGTGGTCTATCTTGCCACAACACCAACACTCAAACTTATTGTACCTTTGCTTTGGTACATTCTTAGTTGTATCATCTACAGCTGACTTGTTGAGTGTTGGGCTTTGCCCTTGGACTTGGACTGGACAGTCCTTGCAGGTTTATAAAAACCCAGTCCAGCCTTGCCTTTGTGATGAACAAATTCATCAATTAAAGTTAGCACTGACTTAAGGTTTAGAAACCTAGCAACAAGCTCTCTCTCCTTCTGAAGATTAATCTTCAGACTCTTGATTTGATCATTTTTAAATGATATAGTTCCCATCTGAATCACTGTTATGTGCTTCAGTCTGGCTATCTCATTAAGCTTTTGATCAAATAACTTCTCAAATTCTGTTGCAGCAGCTTTGAGATCAGCAATTTCCTTTGCCTGTGTTGAAGCCAAATATGACCTCAACTGAAGTTCGAAGAAAAAGGGGTGCAGCCAAAACCTACTTCTCTCAAGTCTCACCCCTTGACTGGGTTCTAAGGACCTAAGACTGACCCAAAAGCCTCAGCAGGGAGGTCCCACCTCACACCCGGAAGATCTCTGAGAGAGCTTCCCTCCAAAGCCAAGCTGGCTAGGAGCTCCCAGAAAGCACTGGAATTCTGGCCCCTCAGACAAGCTGATAGCTTGCTACTTGATCTAAGGAGCCCTTATGGGTCTATTTATAGCCTTTTGCTGTCCTGAATTTACTGAAAAGCCCCTGGTTGATCTGCCAATAGCCAAATCCCGCTGTTTTCTGAGGGTACTGAAGTAATTTCTCCTGAGGGCAATTAGGACATTCTTCCAAATACCCTGGGTCCCACTCGGCGAGAGCTGGTGCCGAGACCTTTCGGCCCAGGGCGTGGCGCGAACGTTCTCGCCTGGCTAATGCGAGAACTTTTTGAGATATGAGCTTGGTTCGGGCGCAAGCGCTCCCGCGCAGGCCGCGCTCGACGATCTTGGCCTACTATTCCCCGTTCGACGATCTGGCGCAATCGTTCCCGCCTTCTTCGGGCGAGATCTTCCTTATGGCGGGAACACTTCGGCTAACCCAACCGTTGATCATTGTGCCTCCTGGACTGGCTCAGCGAATATGGGGTTGTACACAATCCCCGCTCTTTTTGAGCTAGCACTGCGCTCGAAAAGACATGTCCAACCCCCAAAAATATTCGCTGAGCACGTGTCAACATCAGGGAATCTTTCGGTGGGCCATACGGTGTCTATAAATATGAGTGCCGATAGACGGTCATAACACTTTCCTCGAGCCGTCATTCTCCTTCTGAGCTCTCGCCCTCTCTCGCGCTATGCCTTCCAAGCGTGCCGATAAACCTCTTCCGCAGGATCTGCAGGACCGCATCAACGCGGCGCAGGCGCGAGCTAGGGCTAACAGTGCCCTTGTCGCCCCATGGCTAGCGAGACAGTCGTCAGTTGCTGAGCCTTCTTTGCCTAAGAAGAAGAAGAAGAAGAAGGCGAAGGTGGTTCAGCGGGACCTATCCCGCGAGAACAGGAGCCCGCCCACCCGACCCCTAGTTGTGCGGACGGCACCTCGCCGCGGAAGTAAAGCTTGATATACCCATTAACAACCAGTTGCTCAATTGTCTAACTTGATACCTCTCGCAGGAGACGGTTCCTGATGCTGCCGCGTCCCTGCGAGAACGTTCGGATCCACCCTCTAGCCATCAGGATGATCATCCACAGGTTCCCGAGGCGCCTTTTGCGCCTGACCCGAACACCGCCGTAAAGGTTCCTTCTTGGCTTCGCCTGGTATTTTTAAATACTGACCTGATTCCTCGCAGCGCCAGTTTTCGCACCTCCAGATCTCGCCACCCGGGATGGTGGGGCGAGAACTGTGAATCAGCCTGCCCATGCGGCTGACTCCTCCCTACCGGCGAGAGGAAAAAATGCCGAGATCCTGCGCCACCGCTAGACGCTAGCCCTCCAGCGGTTGAGGAGACCCGCTCCCCTGCCCTCGATCAGGCCGGGATCACCATCCGCAAAGTTTACCCCCCCACCCGCAAAGGAAAGCCAATCCACCTCCTCTTTGGAGCTGAGGGGGGGGGGGCTGGCCTTCTCGCCTGCCGTCGACCGGGAGGCCTCGTCACTCTGAAGGTATACGGCCGTTTTATCGCTGCTACCTTTAGTTTCCGCTAAAATGGGAATCTTCTGACAGGGGACATGGACTCGCGGCTGGCGCTGAAGTGGAGGAGGGCGGACGGCACCTCGCCGCGGAAGGTAAGCTTGATATACCCATTAACAACCAGTTGCTCAATTGTCTAACTTGATACCTCTCGCAGAGACGGTTCCTGATGCTGCCGCGTCCCCGCGAGAACGTTCAGATCCACCCTCTAGCCATCAGGATGATCATCCACAGGTTCCCGAGGCGCCTTTTCCGCCTGACCCGAACACCGCCGGTAAAGGTTTCCTTCTTGGCTTCGCCTGGTATTTTTAAATACTGACCTGATTCCTCGCAGCGCCAGTTTTCGCACCTCCAGATCTCGCCACCCGGGATGGTGGGGCGAGAACTGTGAATCAGCCTGCCCATGCGGCTGACTCCTCCCTACCGGCGAGAGGAAAAAATGCCGAGATCCCTGCGCCACCGCTAGACGCTAGCCCTCCAGCGGTTGAGGAGACCCGCTCCCCTGCCCTCGATCAGGCCGGGATCACCATCCGCAAAGTTTACCCCCCCCCCCCGGCAAAGGAAAGCCAATCCACCTCCTCTTTGGAGCTGAGGGGGGGGGGGGGGGGGGCTGGGCCTTCTCGCCTGCCGTCGACCGGGGTGCCTCGTCACTCTGAAGGTATACGGCCGTTTTTATCACTGCTACCTTTTAGTTTCCGCTAAAATGGGGAATCTTCTGACAGGGGACATGGACTCGCGGCCTGGCGCTGAGGTGGAGGAGGAAGACGAAGAAGAAGAAGAAGAAGAAAGAGACGGAGAGGATGGCGAGAGCTCTCCCTTCCCTTCCTCTGACGAGATGGAGGAGATCCTGACCGGTGCCGGAGCGCAAAAAGACGGGGGAAGAAGGTCGCCGCCATACTGTCGAAGCTCATCCGGCGAGATCGAGTCCGCGACCTCGCGGCCAAAGAGTTTCGCCAGTCGGTGGAGAAAAGGCTGGAGTCCCTGGAGCGAGATTTCCTTCTAGGCGAGATGGACCGGCCCGGGAGAGCTACCGCCGGGTCCTCACCTGAGAGATGCATTGAGAGAATCCGGGACCTGTCTCGCCGGGTTGACCTGGGATGCAGCGTTCTGTCATCCTACTTCAACCCGCAGGCGCCCCCCGGACCAAGCTGCGAGACCGAGGCAAATGGCGTGGGAGCAAGGGAAATGGCGCTGGGAGCCGTACTGAAGCGCGAGACCTCCCTCCTCTTCCCCTGGCCTTCCCTTCTCTAATGTACCCTTATTCTTTCGCTTGGAGTTGAAACAAATGTTCCCGCACTTTATTCGTTTATTAATTTATCGCGTTCTCGCTCAGCGAGAGCAATAGCTCTGTCTTTAATATCTTTTGTATGCGTTTGAGTTGTCTTCCCAGGTCTTTGGGGTGACGAGAGCCACTTTGCTTTTCGCCTGCCTCATCGGTCGTATGACACTTCGCAACGTTTGCGCCAGCTGCCTAGTTAATCAGTCGCTGTCAAATTCGGGCGGGAAAAACGAAGCGCCGCAGACCTAGGACGCGCCGGCTGTACCCCCGCCGCCTTTTTGAAAAACAGCCATCATTACCACAATTTTCTATAAATAGGAGGCTCACCTACCCCATTTATTTCTCTGATTCCAGTCTCTCTCCCTTTGCTGTTGCTCTCGCGGTTTTCGCAAAGTTCTCGCCCGTCTCACCCTTCCACTTTCGTTCTCGCCCGGTTCTCGCTCTCGCCTTCTCCTCGTAGATCTCGCACTCAAACCTTATTGCGATGCCGGGCGGTGGTGAAGGACGATCCAACTGCGCGGAAGCCTTCCAAAAGCATCTCTTCCCCTCCTGCACTCTCACTGCGGAAGAGTTCAACCAGATCAAGACCCAGCATGTTCCCGCCGGCTTCATCGCGCGGAACCCGGGTAGTCACGACAAAGTAAACACCGCTGGGGAGGGGGAGCTCGCCATCCCTATTGAACACTTCGAGGTGGGCTTCCGCCTCCCGCTGTGGCCTGAGATGCGGCAGGCCCTCCGGTACTACGGGGTGGTTCCCGCGCAGCTGAACCCCAACTCCGTGGCGATCCTCGTGGCCTTCATATGCTACATGCGGTCGGAGAGGATCGAGTTCAGCTGCCGATCTTCCGCAAGCTATTTACCTTCCGCGCGAAAGGAGGCGTGGTGTTCTTCTCTGGGCAACTTCTGAAGACGATCGGTCTCGCCAACAAGCATCATCATTGGGGCGAGAAGTTCATCTACGTCTCCGGTGACTTCGGGAACGTACCCCTAGCCCCCATCCAATACGAGGATACCGCCTACAAGCCTCCGTCCTTGGGCTCCCGCGAGAGTGCCCTCCTTGAGTTCTTCGGAACCAAGGACTTCGACGTCCTCCACCTCTGGCGAGACGTCGATTCTCTTTCCCCTGTGCTTCCGGGAGAAGGTAGGGTCTCGCCTTCATTCATCTCTTTCTTGCCTTTTCCAAGGTTAGAACTTATCGCTATTGTTTTCGCAGG
The DNA here is from genome assembly GCA_039583875.1 of Platanthera guangdongensis. Taxonomy (NCBI): domain Eukaryota; kingdom Viridiplantae; phylum Streptophyta; class Magnoliopsida; order Asparagales; family Orchidaceae; genus Platanthera; species Platanthera guangdongensis. The sequence continues at coordinate 235,717,143 of CM077163.1, forward strand.
AGAGCGCGAGATCCCTCTCCGCCAGCCTTTCGACGAGGCTCGCGCCGGAGGGAGTCAGCCTCCGAAGGACCCGCTGGCTCTTGCGAAAGCCGCCGCGCAAGCCTGCCGAAAGGAGCCGGGCCTCCCCCCCTCGAGCGGTGTTGTGAAGCGAAAGCCGGTTGCTTCCGCACCTCAGTCAATCAAGAGGCCCAAGACCACGATACCGAGAAGGGCAAGGCTGTGGTGGTACAGCCCGTCCAACCTCTCCCCCCGGCCGCTCCTTCGAGGAGGTCCTGGAGGCAGTAAGCAGATTGCGGCCACCAGGGGCGGCTCCGGGACTCCTGCCGAGAACCCTCGGACCCCTGGCGCCGCCGAGAGCGAGGGTGCCGCCGCCGGGACCTCCGGCCAACCCCGTCTGACGAGGTGCCGCGGGGTCATCGCAACTTTGGTCTCGGCGTGAGGTGTCTGGACGCGGAGAACAAGCCACTGCTGCAATGGGACCCTGACGCCAACAAGGTCACGATCTCGTCCCTTTTGCCGAGCTGGGCGGAGCGAGACGAGGTCACCGGCGAGGCTTTCGCCTTAGGCTATGGCCTCTACAGCCGGGAGGACGCTAGCGTCTACGACAGGATGTCGACCCGGCTGTTGGCATACGACTCCACTCGCGCTTTAATGCGTGGGCTGGAGCTTGCGCACATGTGCGCCCGGCGGAGCATTACGATAGACCGCAACTTCCAAGACATGTTCAAGGCCAGGGACGATGCGGTGGCCCAGGCGGCCTCTCTGGCCAAGGAGCTGGCCGAGACCCAGCAACTATTATCCTCGCGCCAAGCGGAAGGGGTAAGCGAGACCTTTCATAATCACTTGTTCTCGCAATCCTAACCCTTCTCTTATGCTAACCTCCCGTTGTTCAGGATTCCGCTCAAGCCGCACTTCGCGAGGAGCTGTCTCAGGCCCGATATGACAACGTTCTCCTGCGAGAGCAGATCGCGCGCCTCGAGGCGAGTGCACCCCCTCCGCTGGACGAGAGATTGAAGAGCCAGTATTACTCGGCTTATGACATCGACAAGCTCCTTCAGGGGAACGCGCAAGCCACCGTAAAGTTGACGCTGGAGACGCTGCGCGACATCAACTGTTGGGACGAAAGGGGCAAAGACATTACCGCTCCACAACTTGTCCCGTGGCTCTTCGAGCCCATCCCAAAGCCCCCTGGCGCCCCAATACCCCTCCCTCGGATGTCCCAAAGTCCCCCGCAGCGGATGGCGAGACCTCCGGGGGAGCTCCGGCGGAAGCTCCAGCAGAAGCTCCAGCGAGACTTCAGAAGGATACAGCTTGTCCCCTTGAGGGTCCTCTTCTTGCTTTTGTTCTTCACTTTTATGTAAAGCGCGAGACGCTATCACTTTGTACCTGTATACAGTATTTGTTAATGCAAATGTTTTTTCTTGCGAACATTTTTGTTATTTGCGAATGTGTTTGATGTGGTTGTCGTAGTCGAATGCTTTTGGCGTAGGCTTCCGCCAAGGCCCTTGGCCTTCTTAGGAAATTCGTAGCGATGAATCAGCAAGAACCCGCGGTAACCGGCCAGCCGGAAGCGTAACCCTCGAATCCTTAGGACGGGACCGTCCCCTCTAGACTGCGCGAAACGAGATCCCCTCTGGCCCGTCGCCTAACGATCTCGCCTGTTATGTTCGAGAGAGCGCCGAGAGGAGCCTTTTTGGCGAAAGCTTCCCCACCTCGAGATCCCTTTGATGGGGACTCTCCTGCCGAGATCTATTCCTGCCGAGATCTATCTCAGCCCGAGATCCATCCTTTGCCGAGATCTATCCCTGCCGAGATCTATCTCTGCCAAGATCTATCCCATCCTTTTCACTTTTCACTTGGTATTCTCAACGTGTTTCCTGCCTTGTATGCGCAGCGGGTCAACCTGCCGAGCGAAATCAAGCGCAGCGGGTCTACCGAGACCGAACCTATCCCCCACAGGCGAGCCTTCGGACCTGCCAGCTAGATGAGAGCCTGCGCAGCGGGTCTACCTGGGGCCGAGCCGAGCTCGGGGTGCCGATGAAGATCTCAAACCAAACAAACCTATCCCCCACAGGCGAGCCTTCGGACCTGCCAGCTAGATGAGAGCCTGCGCAGCGGGTCTACCTGGGGCCGAGCCGAGCTCGGGGTGCCGATGAAGATCTCAAACCAAACAAACCTATCCCCCACAGGCGAGCCTTCGGACCTGCCAGCTAGATGAGAGCCTGCGCAGCGGGTCTACCTGGGGCCGAGCCGGAGCTCGGGGTGCCGATGAAGATCTCAAACCAAACAAACCTATCCCCCACAGGCGAGCCTTCGGACCTGCCAGCTAGATGAGAGCCTGCGCAGCGGGTCTACCTGGGGCCGAGCCGAGCTCGGGGTGCCGATGAAGATCTCAAACCAAACAACCTATCCCCCACAGGCGAGCCTTCGGACCTGCCAGCTAGATGAGAGCCTGCGCAGCGGGTCTACCTGGGGCCGAGCCGAGCTCGGGGTGCCGATGAAGATCTCAAACCAAACAAACCTATCCCCCACAGGCGAGCCTTCGGACCTGCCAGCTAGATGAGAGCCTGCGCAGCGGGTCTACCTGGGGCCGAGCCGAGCTCGGGGTGCCGATGAAGATCTCAAACCAAACAAACCTATCCCCCACAGGCGAGCCTTCGGACCTGCCAGCTAGATGAGAGCCTGCGCAGCGGGTCTACCTGGGGCCGAGCCGAGCTCGGGGTGCCGATGAAGATCTCAAACCAAACAAACCTATCCCCCACAGGCGAGCCTTCGGACCTGCCAGCTAGATGAGAGCCTGCGCAGCGGGTCTACCTGGGGCCGAGCCGAGCTCGGGGTGCCGATGAAGATCTCAAACCAAAAACCTATCCCCCACAGGCGAGCCTTCGGACCTGCCAGCTAGATGAGAGCCTGCGCAGCGGGTCTACCTGGGGCCGAGCCGAGCTCAGGGTGCCGATGAAGATCTCAAACAAACCTATCCCCCACAGGCGAGCCTTCGGACCTGCCAGCTAGATGAGAGCCTGCGCAGCGGGTCTACCTGGGCCGAGCCGAGCTCGGGGTGCCGATGAAGATCTCAAACCAAACAAACCTATCCCCCACAGGCGAGCCTTCGGACCTGCCAGCTAGATGAGAGCCTGCGCAGCGGGTCTACCTGGGGCCGAGCCGAGCTCGGGGTGCCGATGAAGATCTCAAACCAAACCAAACCTATCCCCACAGGCGAGCCTTCGGACCTGCCAGCTAGATGAGAGCCTGCGCAGCGGGTCTACCTGGGGCCGAGCCGAGCTCGGGGTGCCGCAAAACATTCAACTAAGTTATGTCATGAAAAATTCGACACTAGTTAAAGGAGAATCAATCGGTATAATATAACAAGTTTAATTTTGAGATACACGGTTACATCCTTCCCCCCTCAGGGGTAGAATCGTTTAGATCATCACCACTCCACGTGTGGCTTAAGGCTCTTCCCTCCACGTCCTGGAGGTAGTATCCCCCTGTTCCGAGGACTTCCTTCACAATGTATGGACCTTCCCAGTTCGGGTGGAGCTTACCCACAGGAGCCGATCTTCCCGCCGCGTCGACCTTTTTCAGCACCAGATCCCCTTCTGCGAACTGCTTGACCCTGACATGCTTATCAAAATGCTTGGCCATTCCGTCGCTTGATTTCTTCTTGCCTGATAGCCGCCACGTCTCGCAGTTCCTCCACCATATCTAACGAGAGGCGCTGCCCCTCTTCATTCTCCACCCTCCAAGCCTCGTCACCTTCGCCCGCGGCTGTGACTCGCGGTGACCGGACCTCGAACTCCACTGGTAGGACGGCCTCACACCCATGAGAGAGCTTGAAGGGGGTCTCACCGGTGGCCGTGTTCGGAGTCGTTCGTAGTGCCCACAGGACCGATGGGAGCTGTTCCACCCAATTTCCCTTCAAGTTTTCCACCTTCTTCTTTAGTAGATTTACAATGATTTTGTTTGCTGCTTCCACTTGACCGTTACTCCGAGGGTGATGGACGGAGGCAAACCGGAGATCTATTCCCAGTTGAGCGCAGAAGCTGATGAACTCCTCGCTGGCAAACTGGGGGCCGTTATCGGTCACTATTGCTTGGGGCAACCCATGTCTACAAATGATCTCTCCCCAGATGAAGTTCCTTATAACCTGCGAGGTGACCTTGGCTAAAGCTTTAACCTCTAGCCACTTCGAGAAGTAATCAATCATGACCAAGAGGAACCTCCTCTGTCCACTAGCCGGAGGAAAGGGCCCAACTAAGTCCATTCCCCAGATAGCAAATGGCCATGGCGCCGTGATACTCCGGAGTCTTTGGGCTGCCAAGAGTTGAAGGGGGGCGTAGAGTTGACATTTTTGACACCTCCTTGCAAACTCCATGGCATCCTTCCTTAGGGTAGGCCAGAAGTACCCCTGTCTGACCACCCTGGCCTCCAGTGTCCTTCCTCCTGAGTGACTGCCGCACTCGCCCGAATGCACCTCCCTTAAAATCTTCGGGATTTCTTCTTCGGTCGCACATCTGGCTAGAAGCCCTGACAACATCTTACGATGCAGACCCCCCTCCATCAACAAGTAGTGAGCCGCCTTGCGCTTGAAGCTTCTCCCGACCTTGGTCCCCTCGGGCAGTTCACCGGTGGTTAGGAAAGCCACAAATGGATCCACCCACGAGGGCTGTCGATCCACCATCATCAATTCTCCCTCATCTATAGCCGGTCGGAATAGCTCCGTCAAGGTCCCTCCTACCTGAGGTCCGAACTTGGCCAGTCGATCGGCGACTACACTTTCTTCCCTTGGAATATGTTGAATTGAGAAAGACCGAATCCTCCGATGATCACCCTTACCTTGGAGAGGTATCTGATGAGGGTTGGCTCCCGAGTTTCAAACTCTCCCCGAATTTGCGATGTCACCACCTTTGAATCAGTGAAAACTTCTATCTCCTGAATCCCCAGCTCCTTTGCCAGGCGAAGGCCAGCAATAACGGCCTCATACTCCGCTTGATTGTTGGTCACTGGGAAATGTAAAATGACTGCTTGCTCTATGGTTACCCCCTGGGGACTTGTCAACACCACCCCTGCCCCTAGGGAGTGCCTTCCTGAGGCCCCATCAACCGTCAACTTCCATGCTTCTCGCGGTTGCTGCTCTTCCCCCTCGATCTCAACAACGTAGTCTGCTAGAAAGTCCGCCACTGCCTGTGCCTTGATGGAGAGCCTTGGTACAAAGGAGATGTCGAACTCGCTTAGCTCAATGGACCACTTAGCCAGCCTCCCCGAGTGCTCCACTCCTTCGAAGATCTTGCGAAGAGGGTGGTCGGTCACCACCCTAATCGAATGCGCTTGAAAGTACGGCCGGAGCTTTCTGGCCGAGATGACCAAGGCATAAGCGAGCTTTTCCAGGATGGGGTAACGAAGCTCTGCATTTCTCAATATCCGGCTGACGTAGTAGATGGGAAGCTGCTTCTTTCCTTCTTCTCTTACTAGGACGGAGCTTACCGCCTCCGCCCCCTACTCCGAGGTACAAGGTCAAGTCCTCCCCATCCTTTGGGCTCTGAAGGAGGGGAGCCTGAGAGAGTTGTCTTTTCAGCCCTTGGAAGGCCTCTTCGCACTCGGCCGTCCATTCGAACCTTTGATTCCCCCGCAGCACTTTAAAGAATGAAGAACACTTGTCTCCTGCCGGGAGAGGAACCTGCTTAGCCCAGCCAGCTTGCCTGTCAAGCGCTGGACCTCCTTGACGTCGCGAGGTGACTCCAAATCCAGGATGGCCTTGACTTTGTCCGGGTTGGGCTCCACTCCTTCCGGAGTCAGGAGATGCCCGAGGAACTTCCCGCGGCTTGCCCCGAAGACACACTTTCAAGGGATTCAGCCTCATTTTAAACCTTCTCAGGGTGGCGAATGTTTCCTCGAGGTCTTGCAGGTGCGAAACCATGCACTTTGCTTTTAATCATTAGGTCGTCGACGTAGACCTCCAAGTTCCTCCCCCTCTGATCCCGGAAGACCCGATCCATCATGCGCTGATAGGTAGCCCCTGCGTTCTTTAACCCAAAGGGCATCATCTTGTAACTGAAGCACCCCTCCCTTGTGATGAAGGACACATCCTTGGTGTCAGGAGGGTGCATCCGGATTTGGTGATAACCTGAAAAAGCATCTAAAAAACTCATGACAGAAAAACCGACGGCTGAATCAACCAGCGCGTCGATCCGAGGCAGGGATAGCAATCCTTAGGGCATGATTTATTCAACAATGAAAAGTCTACACACATCCTCCATTTACCACATCCTTTCTTTACCATTACCACATTGGAGATCCAGCCTGGATACTGGATCTCTGAGATGAAGCCCGCCTCCAGGAGCTTCTTGACCTCCTCGCGAATGGGCTCCTCCAGCTTGGTGGCGATGGCTCTCATCTTCTGACGGATGGGGCGGGCGCGGGGATCCAGGTTCAGGCGATGGCAGGCTATGTCGGCGTCGATGCCCGGCATGTCCGCCGCGCTCCAAGCGAAGACGTCAACGTTGCTTTGAATGCAAGCTTGCACCTGCTCCCGGGCCTCGAGACTCAACCCCCCGCTGACCCGCACCTTTGCACTTTTCCCGCTTTGGTGAAGACCTCCATCTCCACCACTTCTTCAGCCGGTTTCCAGCCGCGACTGCTCCCAACCGATCCTTGCCTCTTCCTCGAGCTCCAGCTCTCCTTTTTCCTCCTCAATCTCCATCGCTTCTACCCCTCTCTGCTGCTGCTGCTCGGCTCCTATGCCTCCCGGGACTTCTCCCTCGACTTCTCCGCCGCCTTCTCTTCTACTTCCACTGTCCCTTCCGTTGCTTTCCTGCCCCATTATTCCTCCGGACCCCCTGCACCTCCTCTCGCAACTTCCTGTCTCTCCTTCTCCGACTTCCTCTCCAGCTATCTCTCCAGCTTCCTTTCTTACCTCCTCAAGGACCATCTCCTCTTCCTCCACAACCTCTTCTAGGGCCGCCATCTCAATTTCCAACTCTTCCGCCTCCGCCATCCACGAAATAGTGTTGACTGCCGTAACGTAACACTGCCTTGCCACCTTCGGGTCTCCTCTGACCCTGACCTGCACCCCCCCATTGTTGAACTTGAGGCACTGATGGAACGAGGAGGGGACGCAGCGAAAGGCGCTGAATGAGGGACGCCCAAAGATGGCGTTATAGCTGCTCGGGGCGTCCACGATTACGAACCTGCAGTTCCGCGACACGCCCCCCAACCTTACGTGCAACCTACTCCTCCTTCTACCTCCTTCCTTCCCCGAGAACCCGAATAGAGGTCCGTCCGATGCCAAGACCCTTTTCCCTTCGACCCTCATCTCATCAAAAGCCTTCTTGAAGATGACGTTAACCGAGCTCCCGTTATTTACCAGTATCCTTGAAACGGTATAGTTTCCACCGCCGTCTGAATCACCAGGGCGTCGCAGAATGGATCTTCATAGTCTGGCATGTCCGCTGATGAGAAAGTAATCTTTTCTTCCGGTGGAGGAACCTGGGAGGTTGAGGCTACCCCTCTCTGGTACATGGTTTGAAGGCTCCCCTTACGGGTTGCCTCAATCCCCACTCCTCCATGAATCACCCCGATTCCTCCCCGGGTCCCTACATCCACCCGGTCTTCACACCTGTCCTCCGCTTCGCCCTGCTGCACCCTCCACTATCCTCATCGGTGGATCTTGCCTCCCTGCTCCTCTGGCACCCCTCAACTCTAAGAACTCCGGGCAGGTGGCCGTTGCGTGCCCCTCCTCCTGGTGGAAGTCACAAAAGAGCAACGCCTCCCCCCCTTCTCCCGTCTCCCCTTCCTCTTCTTCCTCCTCGAGCTCCCTGGCTGCTCCTCTCCCTCTTCCTACTTCCATTGCCTCCTGCGGTGGTGGGGGACGATCCCTCGGCTCCTGCCTCCATGCCGGTCGATCGAACCTCCGGGGCTCCCGCAGGTTATCTCTCCCCCGATAGCCTTCTCCTGGTCCTTGGGGCGACCCTCCTGGGGCCTCCAACCCAACCGGTTGACTGGCTCCCGGGCCCCCCAACCCTGCGGCTGCCCAAACCTTCGGGGCTCCTCCCTTCTCCTATCTTCCCTCAGCTCCCTCTGCTCTCTTGATTCCTTCTGTCTTCCTGCTGCTGGTTCCTTCCCGTCCTCTCTGCTAGCTTGGCCAACTTCCTGGCGAATGCTGGGTTTGCTCTCTCGAAATCAATCTCCTTTGCCGCCCTCTCCATGAGCTCCTCAAAGGAGAGGGGGGGCATCCTCTTCAACTCCATGCTAAAGAATCCCGGTCTCAGTCCCAGGGTGAAGGCCAGCATCAGCGCGTACCCTGGGACCTCCTGGACCAAAAGGATCTCCTCCTGGAACCGGTCGACATAGTGACCCAACGTCTCATCCGGCCTCTGCCTCACCGCAAACAGACACTCCGCTTCCTTCTTCCGCTTCTTTGAGGTTGAGAACCTCAACAGAAAACTTCTCCGCAGATCTTCAAAACAGTAGATTGACCTTGCTGGCAACTGGTGGAACCAGTCCCTTGCCTTCTCCTTCAGCGTGATCGCAAAGAGGCGACACTTGAAGGAATCCGTCATCTGTCTTATTGACACAACGTCTTCAAACCACTGTACGTGCTGCACCGGGTCATCCTTCCCTGAGTAGTAGGACATGTCGGGCTCCCGAAACCCCTCCGGCACCGGAGCTGAGATGATGAGCTCGCTAAATGGGCTCTCGCCTCCTGCCTGGCGAGAAGGCACGTCTCGCGGCCTCGGCTGGCTCGCCCGATCCGCGAGACCGTGCCCTGGGAAGAGTTCCCGCACCGCCGCCTCCTTCTCGCCTGGCTCTGTCAATGCCTCCTTGCCCGGGCGCTGGCTCTGGCCTGGGAATAGCTCCCGCGCGCCATATCTCTCTCGCCAGCCTCGCCCGGGACATCCTTTCCTGGGCGCTGCCCTGGGGCGTTCTCGCCCAAGAGCGGAACCTCTTCTATTGGGACCTGAGGGGTGTCCCACTCGCCTCTCGCCGAGAAGACCAAGCTGATCGTCTGCAGAACCTCTCGCCTGAACTCATCCAGCATCCTCTTCGTCGCTTCCTCTCCCCCGGTGGGGGATCCTCCAGAACCTGACCCTTCACCTTCACCTCCAGTCATGGGACCAAACTTAAGGCTTTCTTGTATCGACTGCCTTCCACGCTCACCGCACCAGAACTGTTGAGGCCAAATATGACCTCAACTGAAGTTCGAAGAAAAAGGGGTGCAGCCAAAACCTACTTCTCTCAAGTCTCACCCCTTGACTGGGTTCTAAGGACCTAAGACTGACCCAAAAGCCTCAGCTGGGAGGTCCCACCTCACACCCGAAGATCTCTGAGAGCTTCCCCTCCAAAGCCAAAGCTGGGCTAGGAGCTCCTCAGAAAGCGCTGGAATTCGGGAGACAATGATAGCTTGCTTTCTAAGGAGTCCTTATGGGTCTATTTATAGCACTTTACTGTCCTGAAATTACTGAAAAGCCCCTGTTCGGTCTGCCAATAGCCGAATCCCGCTGTTTTTCTGAGGGTACTGAAGTAATTTCTCCTGAGGGCAATTAGGACATTCTTCCAAAGACCCTGGGCCCCACTCGGCGAGAGCTGGTGCCGAGACCTTTCGGCCCAGGGCGTGGCGCGAACGTTCTCGCCTGGCTTATGCGAGAACTTTTTGAGATAGGAGCTTGGTTCGGCGCAAGCACTCCCGCGCAGGCCGCGCTCGACGATCTTGGCCTACTATTCCCCGTTCGACGATCTGGCGCAATCGTTCCCGCCTTATTCGGGCGAGATCTTCCTTATGGCGGGAACACTTCGGCTAACCCAACCGTGATCATTGTGCCTCCTGGACTGGCTCAGCGAATATGGGGTTGTACAACGGGGGTCTCTTAAACCAAAGCTCGTAGGCTATAACCTTGAACTTAGCATGAGGGACTTTGTTCAGAATATGATTAGCAGTTAAAACCGCTTCTCCCCAATAAGCAGTAGGCATGTCAATAGTGAGGAGCATATAATTCAACATCTCTGTTAACGTTCTATTTTTTTCTCTCGGCTATACCGTTCGATTGGGGTAAGCAAGGAGCACTGGTTTTTTGCTATGATTCCTTGAGAGGCAAAGAAACACCTGAACTCACTAGACACGTATTCTCCTCCTCTATCACTTCTAAATCTCTTTATTTTCATGTCTAGTTGGTTTTCTACCCTGGTTTTGAAAAGACAGAACTTTTCAAATGCTTCATCTTAGTTTTAAGAAGGTAAATGTGACAGAACTTAGAGCAGTCATCTATGAATGTGATCATATACTTCCTTCCTCCTCGAGTGATAAAATTTTTAAAGTCACAGATGTCAGAATGTATAGGCTCTAGGGTGTTGTGCTCCTAGTAACTGCACTAAAAGGTTTCTAGTGATCTTAGTCTGAGCACACACACTTTGTATTTCTTAGGTTGGTTTTTGTGTCTAATGTGATATGCTGAGTTCTAGCTATTTTGAACATTTTTCTATAGTTCACATGTCTTACTCTCTCATGTAGAGTCTTAGGGCTAATTAAGTTTGTTTGAAATTGTTAAACTAACTCGTTTGCTAGACTTAATCGATATATCCTATTTGGACGTATGGACATCCAAAATAGTGAGAGTTAACTGACAGTTTTACTCTACCGCTACAAAAAGTAAAAGACATATCAACATCACACAACACACTTATACACACTAAATTAGCAACTAATGAGAAATAAATTTAACATTCTTTAAAGTTAAAGTCTTACCTGAGGATAGAAACAGAGTTGCGTTCCCCACCTTCAGCACGTCATCTGTCTCGCCATTTATCACCTGTACAACCCCGTATTCGCGAAGAGTGGGCCCCAAACAAGACATGCACGTTTTTAAGCTTTTTGGGAGATTTTGCACTCTTGGTGGCCAATTTTGGCTTGGCCTTGGAAATATACTAGTAGGGGGAGGAAAAATCTGTCTCCCCCAGCGACCCTTTTTTGGGGGGGGTGCGGCACATTGGTCGGCACCCGCCTCAACTTGCTAAGTTCGAGGGGGGGGGGGCAAGACCGGCCTGCGGGCAGGGTCTCGCCCGGCGGCCTGCTTGGTGGCGAGACCGGCCTGCGGGCAGGGTCTCGCCGGCGGCCTGCCTGGGTGGCGAGACCTGCCTGCGGGCGGGTCTCGCCCGAGCCTGCCTGGTGGCGAGAACGGCCTGCGGGCAGGGTCTCGTCGGCGGCCTGCCTGGGTGGCGAGACCCGCCTGCGGCGGGGTCTCCCCCGGCGGCCTGCCTGGTGGCGAGACCGGCCTGCGGGCAGGTCTCGCCGGCAGCCTGCTTGGGTGGCGAGACCCGCCTGCAGGCCGGGTCTCGCCCGGCGGCCTGCCTGGTGGCGAGACCGGCCTGCGGGCAGGTCTCGCCGCGGCCTGCCTGGGTGGCGAGACCGGCCTGCGGGCAGGGTCTCGCCCGACGACCTGCCTCGGGTGTCCGGGGGGGGGGGGGAGGTAGGGGGCTTGCTTTTACTGTTGTACCCCCAAGGTGGATTTCCCCTTTACCCTCCGATGTGGATGTTTTCTGTTGTCCAAGGCTTATTTGTTGTAGCGACATTTCAGGCATTTTGGTCCATGGGATTTGGAAAACTATAAATAGACCCTTAGGGGTGCCTTAGAGAGCATCACTTCTTCACTCTCTCTTCATCCTTCAAGGTACCCTAGCTCTGCATTGGCTAGGGAGGGGGAGACTTCAAAGGTCTTCCGGGTGTGAGGTGGGACCTCCGCGCTAGAGCCGGGGTCTGTTTCTAGCTTCTTGATCTTTGGTCTGTGACGTTCCTCTGGGTGTAGTAGGTGTGAGGTCACCCCTTTCTAGGGACCTCGAACTCCACAGAGGTCATTTTTGGCTTCAACACTTTGGTGCAGTGAACGTGGAGAGTGACCAGCACATAAGATCTCGGGAGAGTGTCATGATTGGAGGTCAAGGAGGAGTGATGATCTCGGCGAGCTCCCCAGCCCAGGACCCTTTGTGGGAGGAAAGAGTTCATGACCTCCATCCAAGGAATCATGGAGATGCTGCGAAACATTGCTCCTCAGGGTGGCAGCTCCACCCCGACCCCCCAGGAGCTAGCTCCCCCCCTCTCGATGAGTCGACTCCCAGGGGTCTAGACGAGATGACCCCGCGGGGGAGAAGGAAGTGCACCAGGAAGAAGGCCAGGGAAGGAAAGGATAGGAGATGAGGTCGAGCGAGACCTCACCAGCTGGGAGTTATTCTCCAGCCCGGCGAGTGCCAGCCTCCCAGGCGAGCAGCTCATGTGAGTAGAGGTGGCGAGACCACCCCTTAGGGGGTCACCCTTCAGCGAGCTGATCATCTCAGCTCCCGTTCCCGAGGGGTTCAGAGAGCCAGACATGGCTTACTATACCGGGAAGGATGACCCCGTCTAGCATCTGTAGTGGTTCGAGGATGCCGTCTCCATCAGGCCGATGACGGATGCCTTCAAGTGTTGCCTCTTTGCGATCACGTTGAAGGAGAAGGCAAGGACTGGTTTCATCAACTCCCTACGAGGTCGATCTATGGGTTCGAGGACTTGAGCCGGAGCTTTAAGCTTCGCTTCTCCACCTCCAAGAAGAGGAAGAGGAGTCCCGAGTCCATCTTCCTCATAAGGCAGGGGCCGAGGAGTTGCTGGCCCGTTACGTAGATAGGTTCCAAGAGGAGATCCTGGAGGTCCAAGAGATGCCAGGGTATGCCCTCCATATGGCATTCACGGCGGGGTTGCGCGAGGGTTTCTTCAAGATGAGCCTGACTCGAAAGGCCCCCATTTCTTTTGAGCAGCTGATGGAAAGGGCGGCTGAGGAGATAGCCATGAAGGCGGCCAACCCGACATTTGTCAAGAAGTTGGCAAAGCTAACATAGATGGAGTCAAAGGAGCAAGGTGGCTCGAGACATCAGGAAGGAACAAGGAGAGAGGAGCGGAGAGCTCAGGAGGTTCCAGAACCAGGTTGGAGGCAGCAGGGAGGACCCGTTCAGGGTCCGTGAAGAGGTTACGTCCAAGACGGGGGGAACTTCCATGGGGGCCAAGGGAGGTTCAACTTCCAGAGGTAAGCCCCTAGGCAGCTCCTACCCCCACCACAACAAGCGATGGAGATTGGTCAAAGGGAGAGGAGGAACCACCAGGGAAGGAGAAGGTCAGGGTAGGGTTAGCATACTGTGACTTCCACCAGGTGTAGGGGCACGCCACAGCTACCTGTCCCGAATTCCTGGAAGTGAGGGGGTGAGAGGCCCTGCCCAACCACAGCCACCAGTGCGGGTTGAAGAGGTTCTACCCAGAGAAGGGGGGATGATGTGTGTGAGGACTGGGTCGATGTCGGACCCTGAGGCGGTATAGCGGTGATCCATAGGGAGTGAAGATCGAGGCCACTCGGAAGGGAAGCCTCCATGCCATGTACCGGCGGAGCGTCGCCTCAACATTCCAGACACTGCCCCAGGAGGAGATCACCTTCTCGGTGAAGGACCTGCCGGATCATGAGAATCTGTTTTGCGATGCGCTGGTCATCCAGACGGCCATCGAGGGCTACACCGTCTCCCGAATCTTGGTTGACAACGGAAGCTCCGTCAATGTCGTTTTCAAGAAGACATTTGATGAGATAAAGGTAGAGTCAAGGAGGGTGTTGGCCTCGGACGGACCCCTGTTCGGATTTTCAGGGGAGATGAAGAGGTAGAGGGTGGAGTAGGACTCCAAGTAAAGTTGGGAGGGACTTCAAGGAACTGCCGGTTCGTCATTGTTGACGCCCCAAGCAACTACAACGCCATCTTCGGAAGGTCCTTCATCAGCGCCTTCCGTTGCGTGCCATCTTCCTTCCACCAATGCCTCAAGTTTAGCTCAGGAGGGATCCAGGCCAGAGTCAAGGGAGACTCCAGGATGACAAGGCAGTGCTACATCACGGCCGTCAACACCATCACTTGGTTGGCCAGGGCGGAGGAGATGGAAAGGATCATGGAAAGCCTGAGCAGGATGGAAGTGTCCGGCAACATGGAAGCAGATGACGACCACCGGCCCAGACCCCGTGAGGAAGCCTCGCCCCGGCAGAGTCCTGTATGTATCTTATGTTGTAATGCGTCCAACCCCCGACCAACTGAGTCGGGGGGGGGGGGGGGGGGGGGTCATTGAACCCATCTATTTTCCCCGTTTGAGGAGGTAGGATTTTGTAAGGTTTGATTGAGATGCCTAGTCATTTTGCTCCGAGACGGTCCCTCTGCCCAGGCTCTCACTAGCTGGGCGTGGCCGGTGGTACCTCTCGTGGATGCCTAGAGGTCTCACCTCGGGATGGATTCCGCTGCCAGGCTCTCACTAGCTGGCAGGGCAGGTTGATATCTTGCAGGGTGGGTAGGTCTCACCTCGGGATGGATTCTGCTACCAGGCTCTCACTAGCTGGCAGGGCAGGTTGATCTCTCAGAGGGTGGGTAGGTCTCACCTCGAGATGGATTCCGCTGCCAGGCTCTCACTAGCTGGCAGGGCAGGTTGATCTCTCGGAGGGTGGGTAGGTCTCACCTCGGGATAGATTCCGCTTCCAGGCTCTCACTAGCTGGCAGAGCAGGTTGATCTCTCGGATGGTGGGGTAGGTCTCACCTCGAGATGGATTCCGATGTTAGGCTCTCACTAGCTGGCAGGGCAGGTTGATCTCTCAGAGGTGGGGTAGGTCTCACATCGGGATGGATTCCGCTGCCAGGCTCTCACTAGCTGGCAGGGCAGGTTGATCTCTCGGAGGGTGGGGTAGGTCTCACCTCGGGATGGATTCCGATGTCAGGCTCTCACTAGCTGGCAGGACAGGTTGATCTCTCGGAGGGTGGGGTAGTTCTCACCTCAGGATGGATTCCGTCGCCAGGCTCTCACTAGCTGGCAGGGCAGGTTGATCTCTCGGAGGGTGGCGTAGGTCTCACCTCGGGATGGACTCCGCTGCCAAGCTCTCACTAGCTGGCAGGGCAGGTTGATCTCTCGGAGGGTGGGGTAGGTCTCACCTCGGGATGGATTCGCTGCCAGTCTCTCACTAGCTGGCAGGGCAGGTTGATCTCTCAGAGGGTGGGGTAGGTCTCACCTCAGGATGGATTCCGCTGTCAGGCTCTCACTAGCTGGCTGGGCAGGTTGATCTTCCGGAGGGTGGTTAGGTCTCACCTCAGGATGGATTCCGCTGCCAGGCTCTCACTAGCTGACAGGGCAGGTTGATCTCTCGGAGGGTGGGGTGGGTCTCACCTTGGGATGGATTTCGCTGCCAAGCTCTCACTAGCTGACAGTGCAGGTTGATCTCTCGGAGGGGGAGTAGGTCTCGCCTCGAGATGATCCTGCTGTCCAGGCTCTCACTAGCTGGGCAGGGCTGGTGGTACCTCTCTATGGAGGCAAGTGTTTTCACCCCGAGGCCGTCTCGTCAGCAGGCTCCTATTAGATGGCTTGACAGGTTGACCCCTCGGGGAGGCCAAGTGTTTTCACCCCGAGGCCGTCTCGTCAGCCAGGCTCCTATTAGCTGGCTTGACAGGTTGACCCCTCGGGGAGGCCAAGTGTTTTCACCCCGAGACCGTCTCGTCAGCCAGGCTCCCATTAGCTGGCTTGATAGGTTAACCCCTCGGGGAGGCCAGTGTTTTTAACCCTGAGGCTGTCTCGTCAGCCAGGCTCCCATTAGCTGGTTTGACAGATTGACCCCTTGGGGAGGCCAAGTGTTTTTTACCACAGGCCGTCTCGTCAGCCAAGCTCTCATTAGCTGGATTGACAGGTTGACCCCTCGGGGAGGCAAAGTGTTTTTTTACCCCGAGGCCATCTCGTCACTCAGGCTTCCATTAGCTGGCTTGACAGGTTGACCCCTCGGGGAGGCCAAGTGTTTTCACCCCGAGGCCGTCTCGTCAGCCAGGCTCCCATTAGCTGGCTTGATAGGTTGACCCCTCTGGGAGGCCAAGTGTTTTTACCTCGAGGCCGTCTCGTCAGCCAGGCTCCCATTAGCTGGCTTGACAGGTTGAGCCCTCGGGGAGGCCGAGTGTTTTTTACCCCGAGACCGTCTCGTCAGCCAGGCTCCCATTAGCTGGCTTGACGGGTTGACCCCTCAGGGAGGCCAAGTGTTTTTTACCTCGAGGCCATCTCGTCACCCAGGATTCTATTAGCTGGCTTGACAGGTTGACTCCCCGGCGGGGGAAAGTATTTTTCGGCTCTAAGAAGGCACTCCTCGCGAATTCATTGGGTTGGATGTTCTTTTTCGAGGTTGTGCCAACCTCAAAAACAGCGGGGATTGTGTACAACCCCATATTCGCGAAGAGTGGGCCCCAAACAAGGCATGCACGTTTTTAAGCTTTTTAGGAGATTTTGCACTCTTGATGGCAATTTTGGCTTGGCCTTGGAAATATACTAGTAGAGGGAGGAAAAATCTGACTCCCCCCAGCGCCCCTTTTTTGGGGGCGGGTGCGGCCGTTGGTCGGCACCCGCCTCAGCTTGCTAAGTTCGAGGTGGGGGCGGGGGGCAAGACCGGCCTGCGGCCGGTCTCGCCCGCGGCCTGCCTGGTGGCGAGACCGGCCTGCGGGCAGGGTCTCGCCGACGGCCTGCCTGGGTGGCGAGACCTGCCTGCGGCGGGGTCTCGCCCGACGGCCTGCCTGGTGGCGAGACCGGCCTGCGGGCAGGGTCTCGCCGGCGGCCTGCCTGGTGGAGAACACCGCCTGCGGGCGAGGTCTCGCCCGATGGCCTGCCTGGTGGCGAGACCGGCCTACGGGCAGGTCTCTCACCAGCGGCCTGCCTGGGTGGTGA